>WXZC020000574.1:0-11583 GCA_011317855.2 Paelopatides confundens
AAAATAAGTAGTGCCCCCTTAGTTATTCTCGACCTAGCTGCTACTGCCACTCAGGTGGGCTTAGTTGCGGTTGAAGCAGGTATTGTTAAGCAATTTATAGACTCCGTTAATTGTTATGTATGTGAATCATTCATTTTTGTAATCAATTTCCTTAACATTACAATTTGGGTTCGGGTAAAATACAATTTTCCTAACATGAGTTGGGGTTTGCAGAGATGTCCTGGAGCTGTGGTAAAAGGGTATAGAAACATAAGAATTTTAAAGCCACCTGTGTCATATAATATGCAAAATTGTGCTAATTGAAAAAGAAAGAAAAACAGAAAATCTCACTTAAAACAAAATAATGTGGACAAAATTGGGGGTTTCCACCTGCCCCAGATCACACACACACATATTGAGGTGACTGTATACGCCACATGCAAAATAATATGTTTTCTGAAAACCCGATCGTTTCAGTATACTACTACAACATATTATAAGCTAATGTATAGAACATAGCAGGTATCCTCATCGCATGAAAATGTTGTCAAATCCTGCTTAGCCTACATACAGTGTTGTTGATTTCAGTAAAGTCACGACCCAGTACAATACACCTACTGTAACCTTGGTCTAGGCAGGACATTTAATACATTGATAATGCGATTTAGGCTATTAATCCTACACCAATATTTAGATTATTTTATGCCATACCACCTTCATTTTAAGTAGCCTACGCCAAACAATAACTTCGGCAGTAATATACATAATTTCCAGTCCAGCGTAGCCAGGGCCTAGCCTAGATCTGGTCTATAGGTTGGGCGGTGGCCATCATATAGCTTAGCCGCTTCAATTGGCCAAATAGAGAGGCATATGCACTACGCCTAATTATATATGATGGGTTTGAACTATTGCCTACATAAAGCTGGATGAAACTTAAATTTGACGTTACAATTCTGAAGTGTCTTACTAGCTTATTTATACTAGGCCTATCCTAACTCAATTAGGTATATAGGCTAGGCTAGGTACGTAGTACACTCTAGTATAGGCCTAGGCAGACCAGTACCGTAAAGTTGAACTAGGCCTAGGCCTATGCTATATAGCATATATGCTAGGCTAGAGTAGACTATGGCTAGACTATACGCCTAGTCTAGCCTAGGCGTACGGTATGTTAGGCCAGAATCCCTGATTCAGTATGTGTATCCAATCCTAATGGATTAATAACTTTATAGCAAGAACGTTAACTAGATCAATGTTAACTAGATACAATGGAAGCACCATATACTTACCCACGAACTACGAACTTATCCACTATCTCTTGATATAAGCCCCATTCACGTAACTTCATGAGCAACGTTCTCCACTTTCTATCGGACGGCCGTCGTTTACAAAGGGCACAGCAAATTGTTGCAATTCACAAAATAACTGATTGGTTTTCTTGTATCACGTGTGTAGAACTTTTAAGCAACCATTGTGTAAAGTAATGTTCTGGTGGCAATATTATTTATTCGGATTTACACAACCTATATTTTATACAATTTGACATTAATTACACAACCAAGTTTATAAACACTACCCAACCGTTACTACACAACATTTTTTTACACAGCAAATTAACAGTGTACCTTTAAAATTCCCTCGCCTTTTTAGAAATAAAGTGGAATTTTAAGTTTACCTATCAGCAAAATGGTACCATATATAACATACGAAAATATGCGTATTCTTTATTAAATAAGAAGTGGAAAATGGAGGAGGTGTATTTATCTCCTGCATACGTTCATGCACCCACGCCATAATCCATCATAGGAACCGGACGAACCTGAATCTTCACGATATCCTATAGGTGGATCACCGCCAAACTTTTACTCAGCAAGTAAAATACAATTGCAATTAGGCTTAAGTGAAATGCAATTTCACTTAAGCTTAATTGCATTTTACTTAAGCTAGATTGAATTCAGCTTAAGTAAAATGGCATTTTACTTCAGTAAAATATGGCAAAGAACAACTGAATTTTACTTAAGTAAAATACAATTAAGCTTAAGTAAAATGAAATCCACTTAAGTTTAATTGTATTCTACTTAAGTGGAATTATTTCTACTGAAGTAAATTAAAGAGGTAAAAGATAAAACGGCTTGTCATATGACCGTCCAGTCCCACCGGGTTCTTGTATGCATATGTATGCTAATATCAATTGCACATCGGGGTATTTCTTGGATTGGGGAAGTAATGGGAAGACTTTTGCGCATTTAATAAGTTAGTGATGGTAATAAACTTTCCCGTTTTGCCCAACGCTGTGTTTCTATCCTCGACCCTGACCTACTCTCTTCCCACAGTGTCCACGTATGTATATGCATGCTACTATAATCGCACATTGGGTGTATTATTGGGTGAGGGAGTAATGGGAAGTCTCTCTAAGCTATGTGAATTTAATATGTCATTGATACACTTGCCGGTTTTGCCCAAAGCTTTTGTGTCGCTCCCTTCACATCGTGTCCCTGTATGTATATGTATGCTTATATCAATCACACATCTGTGTATACCTTGGGTGTTGGCGTAATGGGACATATGTGTAATGTCATAGTTATTCGCAATCAACTTATTCAAATTTATAATTCATTCATATGAATATTCTTGTCCCTTTTGTGCCACGACCTGCTGAACCCGACCCACTCCCTTCCCACCGTGTCCCCGTGTGCATATGTATGCTAATATCAATGTCACATCTGCGTTTATCCTGGTGCGGGGAAGTAACACGAACACTATGAACGAGGAGAGTTATTCACAATCTAGACATATGCTAGTGCTCTGATACCTCCCTTCTCATCGTGTCAGCCTGTGTAAAATTCATATTTTATAGTTTCAGTTATTGTACGACGCTAAGCTACCACATATACATGTGGTAAGCCGAAGTGGCTTGTAACTTACACTTCACATCGGGTGGCATTTTACACCCATACACCAAAATGACCCCCACTTTGTACTTTAAAGCTGAGCACCAAACAGTACAGTAGTAGGTCCCTTTTTAAAGTCTTGGCAATGACTCGGTCAGGAATCTAACTCCAAACCTCCTGGTTACAAGGCGGATGCTCTAACCACTAGGTCACACAGTCGGTTATGATGGTTATGTCACTTTCCAAGTAGAAGAAACAAGAAAAACACAACATAAAATATATTTCCGAATATAACCTTGAAATTCCATAATTTGAGTACAAGTAAAATAATAATGGCGGGAAGGGTGTTAGATTCCCATTTCTTAACAAAGTACACAATTGATTGATTTAAGTTTTCACAACATGCCTTTGCAACACCAATACATAATATGCAAATACACAACGGACATCAATTACGCATAACGTAAGAATAACAGATTAGCGATTGGGTCACCTTTTGCCGTTCCAATAGCACTTTTGAGAATTGAAATGAAACACTTTAAACAATTTCGCCCCCTAAAACAAAAGTCTCTCTAAGGGGGGATTAATTCGCAACGTAGAGATATGTGAATTGAATATGTCATTGATACACTTGCCCGTTTTGCCCAACGCTCTTGTGTCGCTCCCTTCCCATTGTGTCACTGCATACCGTAAGAGTAACGGATTAGCGATTAGGTCACTTTTGAGAATTGAAATTAAACACTTTAAACAATTTCTCCCCCTAAAACAAAAATAAATGAATCTGCCATTCGGGCCCCAATAGCGCTTTTGGATATTTCAATTATACACATTTCACTCTCTAAAACCAAAATAAATTAATCTAATAAATTAGGACAGTATTTGCTGCCCCAAATAGAAAATTTGTGTGAAATTCAAATAAACTAATTTCGCCCGCAAAGCATAAGTAATTGATTCTGCTCGTGTGCCATAACGAGCTGCCCCAAACAAAACTTCTGGGAATATACATTAAAAATAGAAGGGAAATAAAAGTCAACGATTCTGCACATGGGCCACTTTTACTGCCCAAACAAAGCTTTTGAAAATTGGAATTATATACATTATATACAAAATAAAAGTAAATTAAACTATCATTATGGCACTATTTGCTGACCCAAATAGAGTTTTGAAAATTAAATATATACACATTTCTACGCATAAAGTAAAAGCAAACGAAACTGCCGTTAGGGCACTATTTGCTGCCCCAAATAAATCTGGTGTGGAATTCAATTTAACGCATTTCGCTCTTTAAAGCAAAAGTAAAATATTATCTGCCATTGGGCCACTTTTCGCTGTCTCAAACAAACATTTCTTCCCAAAAATAAAAGTAAATGTATCTGCCATTGGGGTACAATTTGCTGCCCAAGTAGCGCTTGCATGGAATTCAATTAAATATATGTCTTTCCTAAAATAAGAGACAATGAATATGCCATTAGGACACTATTTGCTGCCCCAATACAGCTTTTGAAAATTGAAATTATACACATTTCTTCGCATGAAATAAAGTCAATGATTCTGCCTATGGGTCACTTTTTACTGCCCAAACAAAGCTTTTGAGGATTTAAATTAAATACATTTATTCCCTAACATAAAAGTAAATGAACCTGCCATTAGGGCACTATTTTCTGCCCAATTGAGCCTTTGAAAATTGAAATTATACACAATTCTCACAAAATATAAGTAAATGAAACTGCCATTAGGGCAATATTTGCTGCCCTAAATAGATCGTGTGTGAAAATCAATGAAACGCGTTTCGCTCTCTTAATCAAAAGTAAATTATTATGTTATTGGGTCACATTTCACTGTCCCCAAAAAAGCTTGTGAACATTTCAATTAAATACATTTCTTCCCTAAAATAAAAGTAAATGAATCTGCCCTTGGGGCACTCTTTGCTACCCCAGTAGCGCTTGTATGAAATTCAATTAAATACATTTCTTTCCTATAATAAAAGTAAACGAATATGCCATTAGGAGGGAATTATTTGCTACCCCGATAAAGCTTTTGAAAATTTAAATTATACACATTTCTCCGCATAAATAAAGGTAAATGAAACTGCCATTATGGCACTATTTGCTGTCAAAATATATATTGTGTGAAATTCAATTAAACAAAGTAAATTATTCTGTCATTGGGCCACTTTTCACTGTCCCAAAACAAAGCTTGTGAAAATTTCAATTAAAAACATTTCTTCCCAAAAATAAATGTAAATGAATCTTCATTGGGGCACTATTCGCTGCCCCAATAGTGCTCGTACGAAATTGAATCAAACGCATTTGCCGTCTAAAACAAAAGCAAATGATGATACAAGTGTGCCATTTTTGGCTGTTCCAGACAAAGTTTGTGCGGACTTCATTTAAAACATTTCTCCCCTAAAATAAAAAGTAAATGAATCTACCATTAGGGCAGTATCTGACTATTTGCTGCCCGGCCCAATGTTAGTATTGTGAAAATTTAAATTAAATACATTTTATCATCTTAAACAAAATTAAATGACTGTACCATTGCATTCGGCCACTGTTTGCTGTTATCAAGAAATCCTGTGACAAATTCATTTAAAAACATTTCTTAAAAGTAAACGAATCTGTTATATGACCACTTTTTGCTGGCCAAATAAAGCTTGTGTGGATTTCAATTAAACGCATTTCTCACTCTAAAATAAAGGTGAATGACTATGTTATTGGGCCACTTTTTGCTGTTTCAAACAAAGCTTGTGGGGATTTCAATTAAAATATTTTCCCATAAAATAAAAGTAAATGAACCTGCCGTTACGGCACTATTTGCTGCCTCCAATAGGGCTTGTGTGAATTTAAAGTGAACATATTTCTCCCTCTAAAAAGTAAACGATTTTGCCTTAGGGCCACTGTTTGCTTCCATAAACAAAAGCGGACAACAACTGTTTTCTCTTCCCACTGGTTTCCCAATACAATGTGGCGCTTATACAAATATATTCACTACTGCAGTATTGAACCTTTGCATAAACAAAACTAATGGAAAGTGTCATTAATGAATAAAGTAAAATATCGTGCCACGTTCGGTTTTTAATTCAAATAAAGAAGCTGCCTTCATATAGCACTAGCTATATTGAAATCGAGCAGACTGACCGGAGAGAGCAGGATATCTGGAAATGGTAGGGAAGCAATATCGGGAAGGATAACGCATCAATATAGAAACTCAATATAAAGAGCATTTGAGAAGATAATACAAAGAATAGTTAAATAATTTAGCGTCTGACAAGAGCCAAGGCTAATCCACACTTAGAAAATGGTGAGAGGCTAATACATTTTGACGTTCTTCGCTTGCAAACAATTCTCTATAGTTGCTGCGATCCTATATATTACAATTATGTAACATCTACTGAGAGACATAAACATAGGGAAAATACGCAACATTACACATGTCAACCGCATAAGGTTACATGTAATAAATATAGGATGGTTTTAATGTAAACATCAATGTCCTCTTCCAAACATTCGATCAAAAGTAAATGTGCTCCTCCATCGATTCGAAATGTCTGGCAACACCACTGCTGATAGCGACATAATAAGATCAATAAAAATTACAACAACCTAATCATATTGATATGGTAGTCACAGCAGTTTAGATACTGCAGACGAATATCACGTAACGATGGATGAATACTAGGGAACACGACTTGATAATTACAAAGTAAAACACATTACATTTTATATTACCCTACTCGTAAGCCTTAATTAAAACATTTGACGTTCTTCGCAGTCTTGATATCATTTCTAAATCCTAAATTCATGACATAGTTAATTAATTAATAAATAATTAAGTCAAGAAATACAAAATCAGGTAGAACGGTTAATGCTGACTGATAAATAAGCATTTCTACTATCCAAATTCCAGACAGGAACCACGCTGTCACGTGTATCGATGGAGATATAGCGTTGTAAAATATGCAGTATATCTATTATACTACAAGTGGGATGCCCATACATGTAAATCATCTCGCATATACATACCGTACAATTGTCTGAATTGTGTGTGTTCTTGCGGGAATGCGTGTTGTGTAATGTATACCGTTTCCGGGTGTTTTTTGGACCATGTATATCATTCAGTAGCAATATTTGAAGGAAAACATAACATTGTATTGTTTACCTCTAGTGTATTTAGTAGCGAGATAAAACAGAGGCTTGAGAAACTATTCACCTCATTCAGTCACATATGTGCATTATAACCATTACTACTTAAACAGGCTTTCATTTCTTTACTAAAATTACACATACATATTCCATCACCCCACACACCAGCACTCATTCAAGTAACTAGTACTATGCTTTATTAACGTTATGAAACTGTATTTCCTCTCGGACTGAAAATGTGCAATAAGTTGATACTTATCAAATTATCAATTCACGACAATAAAACCACCGATTCTTATTTTAAAAGTATGCTAGATATATGTACATTATGCTAGACACGTGTACAATATGTTACACATATGTACATTCGATATGAAAGTGTTATAGGCTTAAGACTAAGGCTTGAGATTTGATTTGAGAAGTAACATACCAGATAGGAAACATATGATATGAAACTAATGCAACAGACTACAACAGTTTGTATGCAATGAAATTACATTCCAAAATCCAACCATCTTATTTTATTTTATGCATCATATTCACAATGACATAATTATATAAAAAACATCAGTTCATCATTGTTTAAACATAAATACAATAATGATATCACTACTTAACAATATATGTGCAACAAACAAATACTAAACTACATACAAATATAGTAAAATCAAGTAAATGGACACAGGGAAAATCGCACAGACGAACATATGGTCATATACAACTTGTTGTGGGATTTGCCGTACATCTAACACTTTCTGTATTTCCAATGTTGCGGTAATATAATAGGCCACCATAATATGAAAAGCATTGACACATCTAGAGTAGGGTGGACGTATGACGTGCCATAATTTTCGAAGTCGTTTGGTGATCCATGGCCCAACCTATTAGATATTCCAATAATAAACTATCCGTGGTAATATCTTTAAATTAAAATGCTTTGTTACATCACCCCAATCAAGTTATGACAATGTGTGTAATTTGGTGTGAAATGAACATAATTCTTCTTTTCACACACTGAAGCGGTCCCCAATTACATGGGTTGGCACATGTTACGTATTGCAATATGAAAGTGTGGACAAATCATTGTAAATGTATCAGTACTAATATAACAAATGGTGGGCACTCTACTCGTGTCCCGCACTATATTATAGGTACATAGACATGGTAGTCGTCATGTATGGAAGTAGGAATCTGTGCAATGCGTGTGTTTATCTTTGGAATAATTCATGCGAGCTGTTTCCAACTTCATTGGAAAAGGTTCAATTCAACTTGGAAAATATCACCGATATCATCATGATTATCGCACATATGTATATTAATTCGTGTATGACCAACGCTACTTTACTGTTTCATAACAGAAGAAAATAAGTAATGCAGTTTTCAAGGTAAAGCATCTCCCCGAAGCAAATTAGTGTCGCTATTTGGTAGTAACAATGCACACATATTCGTTTGCACATTTTACATTGACTTAACATGAAACACCTATTTAAAAATGTAAGTATGGTCGGATTCCCCCCTGCCATTCTGGCTCATACATCAGTGTCATTTATATAAAAGAGTACTCAAATTGCCACTCGCTTAGCAACCAATGGAATGAAGCAGTTTTCTACCAACGTAGTATCACTAATAGGAACAAAAGCAAACTATATAGGTATATGGAAATCATTTCCTTCAAAAGATAACATATAACAAAAATGTTACCAAATGAAGTGACATAGAACACGATTGCTAAATAAACCTTGAACTTAACATATCATCCACCCATCTTATGAACCTGCATATCAGTGTACTATATATTTCGAGAAGGCAACAGGAAAAGTATTTGGTTTCGAAGTTTAGATTGATCTAGAGCTACTAATTATTCATTTAAACCAATGTAAGTATCATTATTTGGAAGACATCATATCAGCCATCGATTAAATAGTGATTGGTAAATTTGACGGACGAAATCATTAATTACCAATGTATTGCATTAATTTACAAAGAGAACTATTGAAGTAAATTCAATACCAATTAAGCTCAACAGAGCTTTTGCTGTATTACATTACCAATGTATTAAAATATGGGATATATGTGACCTATATTTATTGAAGCATATCTTACACACAACATATTTACTTTTGTTGGAGTCTTACACCTCAAGCCTATATTTTTGTTTGAGTTTACGTTTAGTACTACGGTGTATGTATTCTCTAAAAATAAACTAATCACAATGAACGATTACTTAGTGATGTAAATCAGATGGTTACAAAGATGATTATGATAAATCCATGTCACCATATCCGTCGTTTGTACCAGTTTCTTTGGGATTTCATTTTTGTAAATCAACATCGTCTGCATCTTCGTCCTGTGATTCATCAGCTATGATCGAGTGTGCGTAAAGAATTTCCATTGGCACCACCGTGTCTGCTTTATCATTACACAACTCAAGTGAAATATCTTTTTCAAGAGCAGGCAGCTTAGCGGAGCTTTCGTCCCCAGATTCATCGTGGTTATGTGCAACTCTATCTTTGGGGATGTCATCACTGGATAACTTTCCTGAAACAGACGCCTCACTTGATTTGTCTTCACTAATTTCATTTTCTACAGTTCCAATTTGAATGCTGACATCCACATTAGCTACCGTTTCAGGAGGTTTGCTCACAGACGTGTCATCGTCATCTTCCGACTTAATTGGGGTTATATAATATGGATCTTCTATATCCGGTATCTCTTCATACATACTGTCTGTGTCACTTTGGTTACTATTTGGTACTACTGGTGGTAACGAAGGCAGCCTACGACGGGAAAATGAGATTACAGGTATTACCGGAAGCGGACGTCGCAGCAAACGCCTTGCTAAAGGGACTCGGTAATACCACAACATGCCGCCAGAAATGACAAAGATGATTACGAAGATAGCCGTGGTCACCACAATTGTTAAAACGTATTTGTCTGAAATAAGCAAACGAAATAAAGTTTTTATTTTTTTTTTACTGAAATGAGACATTAATAACACACTTCGGTGATTCAATGTCGGTAGTATAGTGCAGTCAACTTTAAGATGTAGTTTAAGTACTAACGGAAGCTCTTTACAGTGTGTAACTTTTGTTTATTATTGATACTCTCAAACTCAATACAAAGGTTCGGGGTCACTAGATCTACTGTATACAATATGTATGCATATATATCGTTCACAATCCCGAAATTGTAAACTACATATACGTGGATGCTCAAGGAAAATTTAGAAGCATTTTACTGAAAGAGTGACACATATTTAGTTTATTACTTCCCTAAAAATTATACATGTCGCCATATCCTCCGTTCAGCCTAATGCTGCATTTTTTTAATTCTCTAACTAAATATTTCCATATAATCCCTTCTGTAAACAACCATTTGTCCCTTCCCAAATAGAGTGGCCCTTAATTGCCAAGTCCACCAGTTAGCCCTCAGAAAGCTATAAAGTTACGTTACTACTTTAAAGTTACTACAGTAGCTTACAAGTACCATCGTAATCACAATATCGTATTGTACGTAAGTTGACATTTTGCAGAACTGTTGAATTGTTAAGATAATAACTGCTATATTATCCACGTCATAATAAGTGTGTATTCAACATTTTCTGTGTTTTGTTGAGTTATTATCTTAACAATTCAATATATTTCTGTATAATGTAATAATGCACACATTGATGTGACAAGTTCAACATTTCATGTTTTTTTGAGAGTTATTAACTCAACAATTCAGCATTTTTCTGCAAAATGTCATTATGCACACTTAATATAGAGTGGACAATTCAACATTTATGTATCAGACAGATCCATCGAGTCCACGAGCATTGGTATTGATCACATGAGCATCAAGTATGGTACGCTCATGTAACCAAGGGTGTTTGAATACACCGAAGATACGATGTAGTTGATGACGCATGGATCGAGTCAATAAACTAAAAAACCCACCGGAACCTTTGTTTGGCGGGTTTTCAAATGCAGCAGTACAATAAGAAGATCTCTGGACGCATGTACTTTTGTATCAGTTCACTTAGTCAGGTGCAAGATGTACTTAGTCTTTCATGTGGTCGATAGAAAGGTGATATGGGGTAGCTCTTCCATTTTTTGAAAGTCGGATCAAATATGGCAAAATCTGGACACAGAAGTTATCGGGCCTCCCGCAGGCGATATAACATTTTCGGCCACTCTAGCATACATGTCATTCCATCCACACAGCGATCAATCATATATTTGATGTAAGTTAGACCCAACTAAACGATAATGTTAGCACACACCGTGTTTGCATCACATTGTAAAGCATACATCTACACACGTACATGTCTATATAGCAGTGTGCTAAATCCCCACCAAAATATGCGAATCTAGACGAGCATTTGAGGCCTGCCCTCCCATAGAATGCCAACTCTCTGTATTTGGGCCCTTCGAAAGCTGGCCCAGGTCATCTAATACTGTCTCATTCGGCACCTGCAATAGTCACATAAAGGTATCATTTTAATAAAAACTTGAACAATTTCCCGACCATTTCTGGATTTATATTTGGCACCTCCTGTACCTATAACCTTTTTCAATTATGTACCATGTGAC
>WXZC020000575.1:0-11582 GCA_011317855.2 Paelopatides confundens
TATGTCAGGAACGAACAGTTTGAAATGAGCACACTTGTGTGCGTAAGAGAGACAAGTCACCAATGATCGGGGAATTCCGCTGTGAACCATTGATTAGCCTCAGAGGATGTCTCCTTATAGTGCATTGCTGCCTATGCTGAGTCTTTGGCCTTTGGTCTCTCCTTTCTGGCTATTGTTCACTATAGCGTCTTATATACAAAAAAATACAAAAAAAAGAAGTGGCTTTTAACTAACACTTCACGTCGGGTGGCATTTTACACCCAGACACAACTGGCCCCACTCCATTAATAATGCAATCCTACAGTGAATTGAGATCTGCATCACATTTCGTTCTCGGTCTATCTTCCAATTGCTCTCATGGTTCAGATGGTACAGTGTTCGCACGTTTAGCGAGATGGTCATAGTTCGTAACACCGCATAGTTAGGTTGAATGCGTTGTTGGTGTTGCGCTTAACCCACGGATTTCCCTCCAAATCAAATAGGAAAGACTTTCTGGCATGCAATATGGTGACATATTCGGTGTCCGTGATGGTTACTTGTATTGGCGGGCCCATACAAGTAAGTTATTAAGAAGATCATAATAAATTGTGGGGTAAAAATCGACAATATAGTTAAACCATAAAAGTTAGTTGTTGTTTGTCCCTTAATGCGGCGAACCAGTCTAGCACGGAATGGGTACTCCGCAACTGATTCACTTGTGTTTTGAGCGACATGCTAACATTGACGTTGGCTAGCATAAATGATCACTTTACCCATCTCGCTCTTTATCAGGATTTATAAGTCTGCAAGTTGGGTGGTTAATGAAATTGTCCTTGTGATCTTTGAGTGTAGGCTAGGGTTTCTGTGTTATTGCATTTTCTCTCAGATATGTCAAGATCGTTTGAAAGTTTCTTGAATCCTGAGGCTATATTGGAGTTGGCTCTCTTGTAATGTTTGGTTATATTATCACGAAGGAGATGCGCGCACTGGGCTCCATCATATAAGTTGCGAGTTTTGTCGGCGAACACGAACAGCTTGTCGGAAGTAGAAATTTTCTTTAAGTCATCCCTTAGTGTTGGGTGAAAGGGGTTTTAGTTTTACGAAAATGAATGTTCTCGATAAGCTGAAACATGTCGCGCTCAAAGGGTATCAGGTCTTCAATTTGGGGCGGAGTTTTGTTTTACTTGAGACCGTAATAACCGTAATGTTACCGTCATCTGAGTTGGTATCGTCGTGGGCCTTAAGGGAGAACAGTGCCTTTCAACTCATGCGCTTGACAAGGCTTCCGACGGATCACTCTATTGCACGTTTCAAGAACTCGTTTGTGGGGGGGGACTAGGATATTCTTAGTCGAGTAGTTAAAGCGAAAGTAGTCCATGATAAAATAAAGGTAGATAGAATATGTATGTCTGGACAAAAGTGTTCAACTTGGGAGAGCAGCGATACTATAAAGTAGTAATATTGGTACATGATACAGAAATAGTGCTCAATACTAAACATAGAGCTAGTGCATAGAAATATACCTATAATGTTTTAGTCGTGACTCTGAGTTTTATATCTATCCCAATGGACATTCATCAGACAACTGAAACTAGATCGGGGGACAGCATGTCTTATGTGCAAAATTTGTCCCCGTTGGACGGGTCGTAAAATCAATTATTTCTCTTTTGATCCGTCAGATGACTAAGTGACGGCATTTAGATATAAACTCAGAACGTTTGTTGAGTGAATTTGTGCATATTGATAGGAGAATGAAAAGTTTGTCGTCTATACAAAGGTTCCATTGCCGGGTCTACGGATTTGGGTATGTGAGTGCTTCATAATATGCCATTTGACAAAGAATTGTTCCCCCTACGTTTTAAGTCCCAAATAAGTTTTGAAAGCCCCGTTTCTTTCTCATTGCGTTCGTGACGGAATGATTTTGTATGGTTGTAATATCTTTGTTTGAAAGCCCCACTACAAAGTCCAATATAGAAATTAATCTCTGCAGCATTGCTTTTTACATCAGCTCTGTATACTATGTTGCTAGCCAGGAAAGTACCCTCCAAATGACAGTTTTGTTTAGTCCTGCAATGTGAAGTGTGTATTGTGATCACGTTCAATTTGAGGACGCCATTGTTATGTCCATGAATAAGGGATCGGACGTTACACATACAATTTGTTGAAAATCGTATGCAGGAGTGTTGCTTTGGGAAGTACTTGGCTACCAACTTGAAGAAAACATATTGCCCGCGTTAGTTTGTACATTGTGGCTATATTGGGGCGGGGGTATGGGGGAGGGTTGAACCAAATTAAAATTCTGGCTCTAATTATTTCTTCTTGTTTTGTTCTTTTTTTAATATTTTTTTTTTTTGGGGGGGGGGGTTGTTGGTATTACTCTGTGTGTACTGAATATATTCAGTGTATCCGCTAAGTTGACAAAGAGCATCGTTGTACAGAGGGGCAGCGTTATTGAAAGTATCAACATTGGCTGAAAGGAGAGAGATCATATAATCGATGGCTCGTGGTATATGCTTCTTAATTATTGGGGGTGGTTAGAATATGTGTACATACGTAGTTTGATCGTTCGGTTGTGATAGGGCTGGTGCGAACCGGTGCGCAGGTTAAAAAGTTACGTAGTCAACACACTTGGGCAGTTATCTTAAGCCCGAATGTCTGAAATTTTGATATAAGGCGCTCACGCATCCTGTCCGCTTGACTACTGGAATGGTTACGGAGTACACATAGACCGTCGTCTCGGTAGAGGACGACGTGTCTGTTGACTTATTTAAAAATAGGGGCATGGATATCTCATCACCAAAACAAAATCTTCTTACTGGTTTGGATATTTTCCGTATAGTTATCAACTACTACTTTTGTTTCAATTTTGGTTAAGCAAACATTATATTGTTAAAACAGGCCTTCTAATTTCTTAAAAATTCAGTTCATGGTACGGTACGTCTTCTATGGGAAAATGTAATATCAATTTCCATTGAACGTATTTGTCAACCAATCGCTAAATGATATTAGTGTCTTCTATCGTATGGAACTATATTTCCTAAACAAATAAAATAAGGTGTGCCCTTTTTAGATAAATATCTCACGGTGTAATTTTTAAAAGACTGGAATACTTACAGTAATTGCGTCAGCATCTGGCACCGCTCGGCATATTTAACTAGTCGTAAAGTTTCTTCTCGTGTAAGTTCTTTCCCCCCATCTGTTCTGATTTCTAGTTTCTCTATGGACGAGAGGATTGGCACATGTAGTCCAGTATTTAGGGTGATTCCGCTATCCTCTACACTGGTAATACACTTGTCTAACACGAGGCAACATACTGCGTTCTGGACACAAATTGAACAAAAGGGGAATTTGAACATAATATAATTACCACAATTTCATAACTTCTGACACTGTTGTCAGTAGGAAACTATTGTAATGATTCCGGTCCCAGTACTACATATATTATCTTTCTCCAGTTCAGGTCGTACCAATTCGACCCCAGTATAACACCTTCACTATGTTCGCCTTATCCGATGGAATACAGTATTCTATCGGACAGCGATTCGTTAGGCTCGGTAACACGTTCTTCTGGTATATGCAGGTACGTCGAAATGTGGAAAATAGAGGAAACAACAAGTTTATCTTCAAGTGACCAGGAATATATTTGTAGAAGCGCTCAGACTCTTCGACATAATTTGCAGGCCTCATCTACTCACACGGCCCATTTATATTCTGTCCAAACCCTTAATATAAATGGACCAAGGGATACAAGAAAACACACACAGAATTTAAGGATTGCAAGTCCCTAAGCGTTTCCATTTGCCTGTAAGAAACACATGTCATGGAGCATGATGTTCATCTGTGGTATTATACGTGCACTATACTGCCATATAATATTTTTCCGAGACCATGTCATCCTTTATATTTGGTAGTGATCGCCTCCTGGTGCCGCATATCCTCTTCTGACAGCTGGGCAAACCGACGGATGAAGAGGGGAAGCGGCGACTGGATTCGGGGGTTGGCCCGCCTAGACCTAATAGAGAGTCATCCTGGCCAAAGGACCACGCGTAAAGAGGGTGTTTACAACCAAATTCCCATTGCACTCCTCGTTTTTGCGCCTAAACAGCCCCGAAGTCAGACCCTGCTCCGCTCTAATCTAACTGCAAATCTCCTCTGGGAACGTTGACGGCGGCGGATGAAGACCCGTTGGGCCTACCTGGAGGAAAATATAGCTGTTGCCGGCTTTCTGACTGCACTCGTACTGGTTGGCTGCAACGCGACCACTATCCTGCCAAACCAATGAGGACTTTATGCCGGGGAACACACAAACATCAGTCGACTAGAGGTTTGTGACTCTGAGCCTCCCGCTTTAGTGCGAGCGCGACACCTGAGTCGGTTCGTTTCGAGATTCTTCGAGAACCGTCAGGGCCTGAAGGTGCGGAAATCCACCTTCATGTTCTACCAGCTAGGCAGATACCCCTTCATAAACCGTGGGTTGCTCTCGTCTTCTGCCCCATTTCGCCTTAGGCCCAGAACGTCGAGTTGAGTACTTCCATGCGCAGCCGGTATCGGCTGCAGAGTGAGACCCCTCTGAGATCCCCCAATGGGGGTGGTATCGCGCTCCCCTGCTGCGCGTCCACCTGGTTCGCGCTAGAGCAAGCAATGCTCAGCCATAGCGCGACTGCAAAGCCTATGCAAGACTCACAGGGTGCCGTTCTAGAACATGCGCGACACGCGTGGAACTACGCGTGGGTCCCACTCCGGTACGTATTTTGAAAGAAAATATGGAGAGGCCCACACCGACCTAAGGATAAAATAGACTACTACTAGGACTTGTATAACTACTATGAAGAGGCTTAGTAGAACTATGGATAGTACGTAATCTACAAGCCTGGGCCAATAACTGACTAACACAAGTGAGGATTTATGGGACTAATACGAAAAGTAAAGCCTAACTTAAGAACTGACCCCCATAGTAAGGGCTAACATAACCGATGGTAGCATGAGGGGAGGCAAGAGAACACGCCAAGGTCATATGAGAAAAACCCACTAGGTACCGCTCAACACACTTGAAAAACGGGAAAACCCTTGTAGGAGATTGCTACAGGAAAAACCTTTTTTTAACCTTTCCTTTGGCGCAAAACACGTTTGTTTACCTTGTGGGGGCAAACCACGTAAGGATAAGTCTAACAGCCTAGGCTAACACGCCACAAAGCTTCGTAAAGCGGAGGCCTAGGTTAATTCTTAGAACAAGGATACACAATCATGTGGGCTCAGAAGAGCCGAAATCCACTTCAAGACCTACAGGAATCAAGTACTCCGTAGGAGTCCGAACATAAAAGTTAAAATCTGGTACAAAAACAAGTTTTTCACAGTGTAGAGAGTTACTAGACAGAAAATCGCGTGTACTAATTTTTTTGAGGAATCTGAATGAGCATGACTACGCATGTGCGGCCGCGTGGGCGGCCCAATCTACACAAATTAACGCTAAAGGTATCTCCAGTAGAGATTAAATGAGATGAATCATGCAATTTAGATGCTGGCCAGGGTAAGTATAGATGTTTCTCTGTGAACTTTCTTTGGCTATCAGATGCCAGAAAGTTGCATCTAAACGTGCGCAATTTTAAACTTTCCTCGGGGTGACCTACAGACCCACGCCGGGGACAAATATCATTCGGCGAACGCGTGTTCAGGTTATGCTCTCATAGCTTTTCCCTACTTTAAAAACAGCTGATCAAAATATTGCTCGAAGTAAAAATAAATGTTAATATTGCCATATAAAAAATGTAAAAACTCTGTTTCTCCGTGAGTTATTTGTGGCTGTCAAATGCCAGGATATCGCATTTAAATGTGTACAATTTAAACATTTTGGGGAGGGCCCCATACTCCCTGTCGGAGGCTTCCCGCTTTCGGCGCTCCAATGTTCGGCCTGCTCCGTCATAGCCTGTCCCTCATTTAAAATCAACTCACCAAAATGTTTGCCCGCCATCTGTTTGCTTGCCCTCCATTTGCCTCCCACCCTAATTGAGGCCACCACCTGCGTTTTTGCGCGCTCAGACACAGTGTATTGCCGCTCACACCAAATGTATTGCCCCTCGCTCTCTTCCTCAATATGAATCATGGATCCCCATCAAATCACAGTGCACATACAAACCACTTCAATTGAGACAGGCCACACTTAAACATCTATATTTGATGCTTTATAATAAGACTCGTTTTCGCGTTTTTGTGTCATTCAGTTTATTGTCGAACGTGAACTTGAAACAATTTCATACTTCTTTTTATATTTGTATATACAGGCGCATCTAAATAACCGTATAATTATGTTATTTTTCCTTACACCCATTTATTGAGATCTGAATTCGTTAAAACATTCCCAATGGAGACCTAGTGCCCTTTTGGTAGTGAAAACCAATATCCCCAACAAAATGTTCTACAGTCGCCACTTGTCAGAGTATAGGGGACGGTGAAGGTTGCCAAAGGCTCGCATGTGGTCAGCAGTCGGGAAATCATTGGGAACATATGTGTTATATAATACATTGAAACGGAAAACTACATGCATGGTTCTTTACATGTTCAATATCATTGAAGCTTCCATGATATAAATTATCATATCCCAGTTGTAACATTGCTAGTGACCTACATTGTGTCTCGATGCAATTTCAAGGAGTATAACTTTTGACTTCTGGAGTTCGTCGCCACTATCTCTCTCTATAATGAACGTCTCAGAACACAGCTTCGATAAACTACTTTGGTCTTTAATCTGGTAATTATAAAGATAATAAAAACGAGTTCAATTGACAATGCAATCATGACACGGTAGTATCATTTAAATAAAACTAATGTAACACATGTTATTAGCATCAGTGACTTAAATTTCAACATCTTATTTTAAATTATCAACAAATGTGCCAGGGTTGATTCCCGCTTCTTGGTATAATGAAAAAAATATAAAACTGAAGAACATTCCAATGGAGCAACTATCTCTACTGATTAACTCCAAGAATACAAAACTAAGGAAACAAGTAAGCGATCCACGGAGTTCCATATCTCATCCCAGTTATGTAACCACCGAGTTATACATATTACTACTATATCACTACTATGTCATCTATATTCATTATTTACATGGCTTAGAAGTTGAAGGCCGCGTAGCATATTTACCAGGCTAGATATATCGCGTGCGTTATTGTGTGCGCACGGTTATATTATACACGCGCGTCGTGTGTGAGCTCATATGGCAGTGTAAACTTCGGATTTGTTAAGTTGGCGTAACAAAACAGCATTATTATTTTCTTTAAATGTTGCAATGAATTCCACATATACTGTACTAGAGCTTTGTAAGTAAATAGGTATATGTAATGGAGATTTTGTTTTAATGGTGGATTTAGTAGCCAATGTGTGTATAGAGCTGAACTAGTGGGATGAGATAAAAATGGGATAATTTAGGCATTTTGACATGCCCGTAATGCTAAAAAAAAAATTTGGGTGTTCATGTGACCTGTGACATTTGATATATGATGTCATCGATCACGGTATACATTCGTGACATACTTTGACTTTGATTGACCTCGTGAAATTTGACCTTGTACTTTTAGCACTTTATATATATTTGCAGTATTATTTCCCGATGTTTTGTGGTTTGGGGCTAATTTGGGCATTTTGACATGTGAGTTGTGCTCAAAACCAGTGCTTTTGTTTTCTATGACTTTTGACCTTTGACCTATGACACCATGCATACACCTACCAAGTTTGAGTTAATCGGCCTTGCGGTTTAAGAGGATTTCGGGACACTTTTTTCTCGAAATTACACACACACACGCGCACATAAGTCAATGAAGTACAATATCTCATCCCCTATACATTACATGTAGGGAAGAGATAATAAACCATGTGATGTGCTGATATAATTCCCAATTATCAGTTATGACGTATATTAATTTGTCAGGCATCCCCTGCATTTCGATATAACATGTCCATACCAAAAACAGGTACGGTATCTGTCAAGTAAAAGGGAGCTAGGTGAATTGTTTGACGTGAAATTGCCAACCATATTTAATTTGTTCTCCAGTAGAGTATAGTACTTAATTTACGAAAGGCAAAATTAGACAATGTTTACACTCCCACTGTAATGCATATCGATGACGAGATAATGTTAGAACGTACGTCGCATTACACCACACCGTCGCACGTAGACTTATGCATTATCATTTTTATGCAATATCGTTGGTTGAATGTATGTCACTAAGGCCTCGGAAAATAATTCAAAAGATGACCTTCAATGTTAGGACTTACATCATATAGTAGTTTGTAAGGTAAAAACATGTTCGGATTTGTGTTAAGTCTAATGAATGGTTAATGCCGCTTCACCCTTCACCCTTTCAACTACCTTTCAAATACGGACGTACTAATGTCGTAAAGAACTGATAACGTTATTATATTCGTATGAACATTAATTTTAGATATACCCCTAGAAATCACAAGACATTTTTTCTAAACGAAGTACATTCCTAGTATTCTAAAATAGATGGACAACGGTGTTTAACGATGTACTACGTTACAAAAAAGGAAATTGAGTAGAGAACAGCGACGGATGAATTGTTCCCCAGCGAAAGCACTCTTTATTTTTGCTTACAGTTGTAAATAAGTACTGTGAAGTTGTATAGGGTATTTCCAATGAACAGCGGTTATTAAAGGAGATAACAGTTTTTTCAGTGTTGCCATTGAAAGAATAATTATGTGTTGATGATGGGGTTATGTAAAGATATTAAAAAGCCGGCTTATACAACCGTTAATATAGCTTTCACATAAGTTACGATGTATTATATTATTGTTATAATTTAAAAAGCATATGTATTAACCATTTTGCATTTTGTATATATGTGTTGTTTTAATGAACTTGTTATGTATATCACAAACTAAATCAATGTATTAAATGCATGCATTATGTAATTCATGCCTTCATATTGTAGGAACAAGACATATTTCCATATTCATTGTGAGATTATATATTGTTACTCTTGTGTAATTTTAATTGAAGCCTACATTTTGGACGGAGTCGATAATCGAGAAGGTAGGGAAGTAACATCGTCCAATGAGATAGATACTCTAAAGTTTTTCTTCTCCGTAAACAATTGTTCCCAGTGCTCCCATGTCTGTAACGTTACTTTACCAAACAAAAACATTAAGACGAATCTACGAAAAGTCAAGAGTGGATTCCTAGTCTTTGAATGTATTTCAGCACACAATACTCATTTTGAACAATCCTGTATTTCTTTTACTGGGGTATAGTAATGTATGATTTTATAATATTATTTAGACAGAGCCGTCAGTTATATACCACCACTGTAATTTATCACAATGTTAAGTCGATATTAATTAATTAAAAATGTTAATTTAACTGCAAATTGATCCTTACGTGTTTTTTTGTTTATATAGCTTCAGTTATTTTACGATGCTATGTTTACGGCATTTTACATCCAGACACCCAACTGGCCCCACTCAGATACGTTAACGCTGAGCACCCAGCAGTACAACAGTGGGTCCCTTTTTAAAGTCTTGGCAACGACTCGGCCAGAAATCGAACTCCAAACTTCCCAGTTGCAAGGCGTATGCTCTAACCACTAGGCCACACAGTCGTATTAGTGTTTCACTAGCTAAATACAGCCACTGTCCACCCCACAAAGGTGACAATTGGAAAAGGTAATAAAACCCGAATGTAACATTGCCATCCGTTCTAGAAGCATTATGTACATGGACAATGGAAAGACATATGTAGTTCTCAGATCTTTCTTAAAAAATGAATGGGTAAATATATAAGTCCAAACTAATAATCCAAAAGTTCAGAAAATAATTAAGATAAATTAATGAATCACTTATTGACATTATTAAATCCTTTGGCCATGCGTTGATAATCCTGTTAGCTTATCAATAATGGTTACATGTGTAAAAGTAACATATATTACATAGCCATAGAGGAAGACTGTTTACGAAACGTCCGATATGTTTTACCTCAATAGGGCTTTCGGGTGGTCAATAGTTTAAACATTAGGAAGGAATTGGGATGTTATCACAGTGTACGGATTTCTTTCCTGATGTCACGCAAATATAAACAAAATACGAACTTTAAAAAGTGAACAAAGAAGCTTACATCAAGAGTAAAATATTCTTGAGAAGTCAGTTTCCACCTGCCAGTTGGAAAATCTAAAAGAAATTCATATGATGATGTTGGCCGCCACAAGACTGTAAGGTAAGATTACAAAACCAGTATAAGGTATAACCAATCACGTTTACGCTCTGCAACAATACAATTTGCATCCATACATTCAATTTGTTAATCTCAATGTAGTATTGTGTGCATAGTTTTACACATTTCAAAGTAATAACTAAATAATTGATATACTTAGAAATTTCCTAACCTTTAATACCAGGAGATGAATCGGAACGAGAATGAACCGGAAAGAATAAAGGCAACACACAGTTGATAAACCTTTGAATATAGAAACAAATTGAAGTAAGTTAAGTTTGTTACTTAAAAAGACTGACTAATACTTGTATGCCTAGAAACATCGTTACCGCCACTACAAATTACTAAAATTATATTCAAATTTGGCCTAGTATTTGTGAACATAGGAATAGCTGCAAACATGTATAAATATATCATGTCTGATAAGGATGTATATATATGTGAGCATCATTCGAATAATTCGACACAATAGTTACAACACGATTTTGTTTTCAAAGTCTGGTCTGGCGTAATCAATATTTAATGATTTACTTTAATTGTACGATAGCAATCAAAGAATGACACTGACATTTTTATATTGATCACTTTTAAATATCTCATTGATGTTTAATGCTTACACTTCTTCTTCGGTTTACGTCCGTTTTTCACGGGGTTAGACGGAATTTGACGGAATTGTTACGCCTCGGATCCCCTTCCTGACAGGCAACCCTGGGCTCATCACAAAGGGTGGGGTTATACTCAGACACCAATTGGCCCCCTATAATACTTTAACGGTCAACACCCAGCAGTACAGCTGTAGTGTTTAATCATTACACTAATTTCCTTAATTTCCGGCAGTGATGTCCATAAGCAACTATTACCAACGTTTGTTCCTGTGTTAATTATTTTTCCATCTCTGTTCTTACTTGTAATTGACGTATCGTCGTCAGGATATGAACGATAAGATCAGAATATAATGTAATGTGATCGTACGTTCTACACGGATGAAGCACTTATATAATAGTGGACAGGATACCAATATCTAACATGGAATTGAATTGAAATTACAATATATAATTATTTAATGTAAATAGGTAAACATAACAAAATATTAAATACCTTTTATTTAGATACGGTAAATATGGATGCAAATATTGATATATGATTTCTTATTATCAAGTTCAAGTCCAAGTAAAACTTGATTAAATCCAGTAAAAGGAAATTACATTGCTGCGGTAAAACATAAATATATAATGTATAGATCAAAGAGTGAAATGCATATACAACATATAAAACATTTAAAACATGTACGCATTTAAAACTTAATAATAATAATAATAATAATAATAATAATAATAATAATAATAATAATAATAATAATAATAATAATAATAATAAT
>WXZC020000576.1:0-11580 GCA_011317855.2 Paelopatides confundens
TAACTTTTCAGTTTGGAATTGCATCATTAATTTGATCTCTGATAGGATTGCCTCAAATATTATATATATATATAAATAGCATATATAAAATGCTTCCATAACACGGCTAAATGTGCCTTTGATACCAACATGTACCTACATTATTATGAAAAAAGAATAGTAATGAATGATTATGTACATTCATTGAAGTTACAATATATACGTGGTTATGATGCTGGTATAACCTCCTCTCTTTTTAACATCTTAACCGCCCTTATTAAGCTGTATAATAATATGTTGTCCACTGACCTTATTAACAAATACCTTCTTATTTATTACTATGTTACTAAACTTCACTTCTATTTCTAATTATGCAATGCTATTGTCCCCGACGATTCACTTTCTGTAATTGTAGACATAATAAGATCATTTACCTCTTCCAGCTTAATTTACATTTCAAGAACGGGCACTTTAAAACAAACAGAAGGTAATTTGTCTTCGAAGATCCCAAACACTAATTCGTAAAGCAAACAAAGTTAAACACTTACAACGTAAAGTGTACGGTCTGACTGCTATTACAAATCCACCGCCCTTCAGGTACGGAGAGCGAAATGTTTCATAAAGGTCGAAATCTAAAATAAGATGTCCACTTGTATATGAGAATGTCATACTTGCATACCAGCATGTCGAAATATATTTTAGCATGCCAATCACGTATACCAGCATGGCGAACTACAGTATAATCATCTCTAGAAACTGTATGAGCATATATATATATATACGTGTTTGTGGTGCCATCTGTTTAAAATGTTTGCGCCATTTGTTTCAAATATGTGCGCCATCTGTTTCAAATATGTGTGCCATCTGTTTCAAAATTTGAAGAAAAATATCGGCATGTCGAAACAAATATAAGAGTGTCGAGACAAATATAAGAGTGTCGAGAAAAATATAAGAGTGTCGAGAAAATATAAGAGTGTCTAAAATATATGTAAACGTATCCAAAACCCTTTCTAACATGCTATGGCTTAATATGTTTTATTGTCATGGCAACATTGCACGCGATTCGCACACGGTACGTATGTATGTGTTTTCTTGCTTTCAAGCTGGAAGGAGCTACAAGTATCAGTAGCGAAACTGTACCACTAACAGTCGCGCACACACTTGACACAGGTTACTACACATATATTTCAATGTAGGCCGCATCGTACCTGTCTCTGTGTATCGCGGCTAGTAGGTACGAGGCAATGCTATACCATGCATATGCTATATCGTAGTGTTACATCACTAACACCAGAACCTATACAAATACTTAGTATCTGGATAACACGTGGGACTACCGCTAGAAATATGCTGTATGTACTTAGTGGGCGTGGCTTAGGTGATGACGCTATCATGATCAATAGTGTTGGGGTCCTCGGGGGAGAGTCTCATATTGGTAATAACAACATTACACATGCGTACCAGTATAACATTGTTAGAAATGAGTTGTATATGCACGCGATGGAGTTCTTCAAAGTAGGCCTATATCTACATTCAATTAAAGAATGAATATAGCGCGTGGGAATGTTGGCATGGCACATCGCACACAGCTGAATTGTATAAAACTCACGTGCTTGAGCGGTCGATTATGTATATCATCATGTGCTCGCTCACTGACAGAAATTTATGCTCTGAATGTGTCTGGATCGTGTACAAAATTTACGGAAATGGTATCAAGTTACCAGGTAAAAAAAAATGCTCGTCTGTTCGAATGGACGATTTCTTCTCGAAGCATATTGATTTTAGTGTTCGGTATGCTTACATTTAGAATGGACATTCTTATATTTTTTCTCGACATACCTATATTTTTCTCGACATGTTATATTTTTCGATGTATTATGAAAAAGATAGAACACTGAAAACGTATATAAGCTTCAAACGAATGTTTGTAGTTAGGAAGCGCTATTCACCAATAGTGTTAGTGCTGTCAGTCATGCTCATATGTTTATGGACATGCTCATCCATTATATTTTTCGACATTTATGAAACATTTCGCTCTCCGTATCCAGGGTAACAATAGGAATGATCACAGTGGCTAGGTCACATTTTACGGAATATGTACGCTCTTGTTTACAAAGCACGCTGCATTGAGCGAGATTTGTTATGGTCTGCTATCCAGAAGGTATTCCGCCGATGCTGTAATTCGACGGTCAAAGCCCACTGATAAGCCAAACAGACCGATCGCGTTATGATGGTTTTTATTTTCAATGTCATGATTGTATTTTGTTCGAATAAGGTGTATTGTTTTCCCTGATTAATCCCACACGGGCCTTAATTTAGCTCCATTCTAGCTACATTTAATGTCACAGTCAATACTTATGTCTTACTCGCAATACAAAATTGAACTTATCAGGACAAAATATACATTATCAGAATTTAGTTTTCCTTAAGCTACTAATGTGCTCGGATAACCGTAAAACCACGACGTTCCATTATGTACTACTATATCCAGACTTTTACGTTTACCGCACATTTACTAAAACTAAGAAGAATATAAAGCATTGATTTTGTGTATCTCATTGTTATAACTTGCACTCTAACCGAGGGGTCTATCTTCATATAATATATGCTGATATGTTGTCTTTTTGCATTTCACAATTGTACAATGTAATTAAATATATTTTACTCTATTTGCTATATTTAATGTTGCAAACGTATTAATAAAGTGGGTGTGGGACATTCCAAATGCCCTTTGAAAGGGGCCGGCATTATCATAATACCCCTCAAAGGTTATGACCCCTCACAAAAGCTTTTCGATGGACCCCCAGGAAGAGTCATAAAATTACCACCACCCACCCATTAAACCAGTTTTGTCTTATATTTAGATATAATCCTAGCCAGTGTTCGAAATCGGTACATTTATTGGGGGGGGGGTCGTTTTGAAAAAAAAACAAACAAATGGTGGTGGTTTTGTGGCTAAGGCCAGTGGCATGCACACATGTCCCACGAGATTGAAGTTATTATGGGTCGTGAACCTTATTGGGTGGGGTCTAATATTTTGTTGGGAGAATTAAGGATGTTTAGAATCAAAATGGAAAGTATATGTTACAAGTAATACGCATATAAAATTCGTATTAATATGCATATATACGAATTAATACGCTTATATATTCGAATTAATACGCATATATTATAATTCATATCATATATTCGAATTAATGGGGGTTGGACCCACATGGTGTTCCATAATAATAAACAACGGACGTGACAGAGTATACCCTTGATTTTGTCGACGTCTATGATTCGTCACATTCGTCACGTGAATAGCCTGCCAGTTCGCGGACAATTTGAAACACATGTTATCGATACGTTTTCTCTTATTACAGGCTAACGTACAACTTTTGTACATGGGGATAAAGGGATCATTCCTAATTACCATATTATTTTTGAAAGGCTTTGATACAACGTGAGTTGCCTTCAGAAGGATAGCACGAAAATTGAAAACTAATTTATGTCTTCGGGCACACAGCCTACTACATGATAACACTTTCCAGTTGTCGAGATTAACTTTTAAATATCAGAGGCATATTATTCAGAGTGTCTGGATCATTTAGACACACATAGTATTAGGATAGCTCTTCAGAAGCAACACAAATATCAATATGGAAACATACTTTCATTGCCTTATATAACATATTTAAAATGTATTATAAATTCCAGGGATGCTATGTGTTTACGGTGTATACTTTCTTTAATAGAGTTTAAATAATTTATAAATAATGGATTAACATGGACAATCGGATATGGACGGAGGAGTTGACGTCAAGATTGCATTAAAGAAATATTCCAGACATTCAACATATTTTAATGGAACATATGATAAGGCGACCACATGTTTGTCAGTAAATCCGGGGACATGATATTGATTTTCATCTAAACCCATAATGGAAGAGGCCTATATTATCCGGATAAACATGTCGATATGGCCGGTGAATGTGCTAATGGAGGGGGAAGTTAGGAAAGTATTTCAATTTTTAAACCGGTTATAGACAACATATAGCGACATTCTATTTAGACAGTTTTCCTTACGAGGGGAAAAAATATTTCTACTATTAACCTTGTTTGTTATTTCTTGAACACCATATTCTTAGTTTTGGAAAAATTATGATAATGATACTGATTAATGAGGGACATAGTTATGAAGGCGAAGCCCGAACATTCTAACATCCCACAATAGTTCATAGAGAATAAATAAATATTTTCGATGTTGTCGAAAAGTGTGTGTATGAAATACATGTAATAAAAACGAAATAACACATGAAACAGACTAATACTGATCATTTTGTAAAAATGTTATTAAGTGCATACATTTGTTTTTAAGGGGGTATAACTTATTTAAGGCGAAGCCTGACCAGGCAACCGCGAATATGCAAATCCCCTGCCTACCGGATAATATCGGGTTCCTCTCCAGATAATTTTAAAAAGATACACATTTAGATGCGATTTCCCGGCAGGCCAAATAGTTCACAGAGAAACATATTTGTTTATATTGTTTATATGGCATACAGTTATTTTTTTCACTGAGGCCAACTAGGAGGGGGAACTGGGTGTGGAGGCAGGCCTCATTGACTGGATCCAGTGTCGACCTCTCTTGGTGCCGCTACTTGGTACAAGGGACCATAACGGCACACTGCCGATGTCCAGGGGCGGAGCGGAGCCCCTGTGAACCAAGCGATTTGATGCATTATAATCACATAATATGATCTAATGTCAGCAATAAATCTTTTCCATTTGTATTAAAAAGTGAAGGATTTCGCAGGAAGGGGATCCTCTAGCCACTTTGAAAGAAAATTTGGAATATCGAAGCTGTAAATGGATCAAAATATGAACGTTTTCTTTGAATCACAGCTCTGATATTTTAACTCATTTTGTAATTTACAATGTAACTAGTCTCTCGTAGACAAGATATATCTAGCAATATGACTCAGACTTGAATTGATAGGCGTCGCTAATATCAGACGACTTGGGTGGAGGGAGGGAATGCGGCTATCATTTCTACCCGGTAAATCTCTATGATTGTCCGGACAGAAAGTCACCATTTTTCGACAACTCCATCACTTCCAAAATGACAATGACAACCAATCCCTTTCTGATCAATCAACATGCACAGAGGCGGGATTTTGTCTCTGGGATTGACGGGGAAACTTTTGAGATGATATTTTGTTACAATCTCTTTCCATAGCTGATCCAGCGAGATGAGTATAACGGGAACCATCCCCTGTTGAAAACGAAATTGAATGTTAATGTCGCCTACCTGCAAGATGGTGAAATATATAACATACTAAGTTGTTATAAGAAATCAATTAAAAAAGTTGAGTGGGGTATCACCCTCCCCGTCACGTTATCTAGCCTATATACACGGTACGGTATATGTTAGATGGATCATCGCCCAGACCTGCCAGACAAGACAACTAGGATACTATACATGATAGGGGCATGATAAAAAAATGTAATATTCGCCAACACCAATAGTTTTACGGGCGATAGTAAACCCACCTGTGAACCAAGCGATCATGAATATGCAGGATAACTTGTGAACAATCGTCCCAACGACAACTCGGAGAATACTCGACAAACATGATGATTTTCCAGACAAACCACAATATTCGCCCGACAGATTAATTTATGGGGGCGCCATAATGAGTCGCTACTTGGCCTAAATGTTTTTAACAGTCGAAAAAATCTGGAAGGCCAGGGGTAGATCCAGAATTGTAATTTTGTATGGAGGAAGTCCAAAATATCTGTTAAGCTTTGGTTCGGTGGCTCCAAGTTGTCGGAAAATAATGTAAGCCATATTGCGGGGGGGGGGTCGCACTTTTGACGCGTATTTTAAGAAAGTTTTAGGCACAGGCAGCGACAGTTATTAAGCAGCTCGCAATACTGGGGAAGAGGTCGAAGGAAGAGACTGTGAGCACGCGAAAAAAAATCAGGTTTTTATTAAATTATATACTTATGTGACTATTGGCAGATACCATAAACAAATATTCTTATTAGTGAGTCCAAACCCCAAAAGTCCCAAAGTATCTTAGAGAAAGAAGTCAGTTGCAGCATGGAAATTTATTAACATTGAAAATATCGCGGTTCAGCTGCAGCAACTGTGCTCCCTGGATCCACCCGTGCATTCTTATACAAAATCGGACAGTTTAGTGTTGTTATCTAAAACTATTTTGTTTATCCGACTAATCTACATCAGAAGGACGGGATATGAAAATAAACACCTAGATAAAAAGTCCGAGGCGTAACAATATCCCGTTACCCAGTCAAACCGGCCATTATCAGATCCCCTACGTCTTTTCATCATTTCTTATAGTTTTGTTATTTTTCATTTTAAAATTAGGAGAGTTTCATTATTAATACCTCAGACGCCCTTAATATTTGCATATCGACACACTCGTCAATTTGATTTGGAAATACGGACGTCACGTACCCGATAAATATTTTAAAATGCACAATTACTGTAAAGTATATTATAATATCACGGATTAAGGGCGCGACAAGCACGCGAAATTGTTCTGATTTGTATTAAAATGTACTTATGCCAATTGTGTAACTATTGGAGGTATCAATTGCGACAATATTATATGCCCTGTGTCAGATTATAGTTTAGAGGGACCCGGGTAATACGGATTGGGATTTTAGTGCGAGAGTTGCATGGCCCCTATAATGCCATGGATCCCCGCCTGGAAAGTAATGTTCGTTTGAAGCTGACTTCCAAATGACAATTTTAAAATATAGTCTACATTTGTAGAAAAGTTTCCAAAGATGATTTTTTAAATCCTAAACTAGACACTTTTTATTTGCAAAAAGTACACATTTGTCATGTTTGAAATGGAGGAGGGGAGGGGTGGCGACACGTTCCCCGATTCATCTGCGGCTTCTACAACCCTGTAATCAATGGTCAGGTCTTAACGTAATTACACCTGCTGAAGTTGCTCCATCCTTATCACTATATGTTATATATATGTATATATATATACATATATACATATATACATATATATATATATATATTATATATTAAATATTTATTAAATTATGAAATGTGGTTTTAGCAGATTTGTTTAAACAAGTTGGAAAAATCCTCATCACGACCGGTTTCGTCCAATTGGGACTTATCAGGCGAATGTTTGAATCGAACAGAGGTTGTTCGGATTTCAAGTGATTGCCCATGTACCTGTTATAGTATAATACGTGTTGCAATTGATTAGAACGCACCATTGTACTTACCCCATGTATCTTGGTATAACACTCCCTGTTGAAATTTGTTTTCAGAATAAAGATAACCTGTATGCAAAAAGATGTCACCGGCATTTTCTCATCGAATTTTTACGAATTGGAAAATAAAACTTAGCGAGATTTGCGGGACATCCGCCAGATATATTGATATCCCACACCCCGATCAGAAAATGTTGTAGAATTTAGGGTGCTTATGCAAAATGATGATACCTCACTACCTCATTCTTCTCTCCTCGAACTTGGACGAATTGGAAAATCAAACTTGACGAGATTTGTAGGGCATCCCCCTCGCCCGGCCTCCTGATAGCCGCTCCACATTAAGATTTGTTTACAGAATTAAGGGTGCTCAGATGCAACCCCAGAATGTTCTGCTGGAATTTGGGCGAATTGGAAAATTTAACTTTTGGGGACGCTTAACCACCTACGTTTCCCTAATATTCCCTTCTTTTTGAGAAATATTTTCAGCATTATGGGTGTTCATATGCTAACTTTACTTTACCTCCCCCAACTCCTTTACCTTCAACCCCACCCTCCCCTCGACATTTGTTCTTCGAAATTTAGACGAATTCGATATGTCCCACACTCCTCCAACCGTGGCTCCGCCTCTACTCAGTCTGGTTGCTTTTTGTGAACATTGCTTTCCTGATGTTTTGTCCTAACGTTTCACCTCTACTCTTATGAAAATAGTAAACTCCTCTCAAAATATGGGCATTACCACACCTCACCACATGGAAGGCTCTAATACACAAGGTTTTATTTACTCTTGTAAACAGTGGCTGGTACGAAATATGACTCATCCTCGTAAATTATTAAGTCGACATCTAGTATATGGTTGTGCTTTATGTAATACTGGGTGCTCAGCGTTAAAGTATCAGAGTGAGGGCAGTTGGGTGTCTGGATGTAAAATGCCACCCGACGTGAAGTGTAAGTTACAAGCAACTTCGGCTTTCCCACATGTGTGGCAGCTTAGCGTCGTAAAATAAATATAACTATAACTATAGAGTAAGTGTTAATTGTTTTGGTGGTTTCTGTACTTGGAAAAGTTGGTCTAGGAATTGAATAGAAATGTACTAGGGATTAAGCTGATGAAAATTCTCACATAATATATTTCTGTAGAATAGAGATCCTTAGAAATTCTATAGATTTTGTTTATATATATTTCTATATAATATTTTTGTGAGGGTTGCTTTTAAAATAGAGTAATATCAGAACGTGCAGTTTCTGTAGCTTTAAATACGGCGTACATATGTCATTGATGCTATCATTGGAACAACTACACAACCCCGCCAATCTGAAAGAGCAGGCGTTTTGTAAACAGTGGATGTCGAGTCATATTGCAGATAAAGAAATATAACATCGATATGTGTGTCAATTAAAGAACCATTCGATACACTCACTATTCGAATGCCAATCAAACAATGAGAACTGCACAGGCTTATTAAGTGCAATAACGGTTTCGTATACTGATGCGAATAATTAATAGGAACAATAGTGAACTATTACGATATATTTGGTAAATCGTTTAGTTTATGCATTATTTCAGTCTCTTAATCCTTTAAAACTGAACGATATTATTAGTGATATATTGCAAATTGTACGATTAAGAACCTTTTTCCGTACGTTTTTCGTGATCTTACCATAAACAAAAAGTTAGTACATAATCACAATTCACGTCACTTCAGTATTCTTCATCTCCCAGCAACTCATACAACCTCTTCTCAAACAAGCTTAAGATACCGTGCTTTCAACACGTGGAATTCTTTACCGGAGTATTTAACCAATAAACGAAGTATTTATTAATTTCGTTACAATATCCAACGATACATCATCATTCAATATTAATGTGTCTTCCAGCAGTGGTGATGAGGGTGGGATGGGGGTATATATTTGCTGTAACGGACATAATCCGTGTCTTGTTCAGTTTACTATTTTATATGTGTTTTCTTCCAGTTGTTTGTGAAGAGGTCGATATGGTGTTGGGGTTCTATTGTTTATTAATGTAACTTATTGTTCTTTTCCTTTTCTTCTCCCTTGCTTGGGAGCACTCTAATAGCAAACACATTTTTTTTAATGCTTCCCTTGTTGTTAAAAACAAAAATATGAATGAATGAATATAGTAAAACTGATTTCAATAAAATGTTTGATCTAATACAGGGAGCTATCGCTTTCTTATATTTATATCCATCGCAGTTGTGTTCATACACATCCAGGTATACAACATGACTTTACATCTCCAATCAAAGAACAGATTATCTCGCTGTTGTCTGTAAATATATTTATTTAAAAATATAATAAAATCTTCCCTTGGAAAACAACTTTCATCAGACTATTGATATTTGCGGTAAATTATCTAAAATATGCCCCGCGCTTTCCCACAAGATTATTTTGAACATGTATACACATATTCAAGAACCAAAAACCCCATTGTTTTCAAAGCCCACCCCCTAACAAAGGACCGTCAAATATAAGGGGAGTATATTTTGTTTCTTCAATTAAATAGCAATATTAACCGTGCTAAATTATAGCACCACTTATCCATTTAATATTCCTCCAATTGCAGGACTTCCAGGGGATTCGCCATTGAACTCCACCATGGAACCTTTATTTGGCCCATGGAACCACGGCAGAAGCTTCTCGCGAGCGATACTTCTTTTTATTTTAGTTTTATTCTCCGTTTTAATAACAACGTTAACCTGTCAAATTATTGCCAATTTGATACATAAATGATGACTACAATTTTGGGAATTCCATGGGTTTTGTCCCCTGGACCCCATCCGACAACCTTTAGTGTGTATATGGAACCACACAGAGCGATATATTGTGTTACCTTTTCAGTTTTAATAGCAATGTTTACTTGTCACTTCATAGTCAAATTAAATACATAAATAATGCCCTAAACTGCAGAGCTTCCGGGGCTTCGCCCCCTGAACTTAACTACGGAACCTTTATTTGACCGGTGGAACCACGCCAGAAGCTTCTCGCGAGGGATACTTTTTCAGTTTTAATAACAACGTTAACCTGTCAAATTATAGCCAAATTTATAAATAAATGATGACCCTAATTGTGGGAATACCATGGGTTTCGTGCCCTAGACCTCATCCGACAACCTTTAATGGGCCAATGGAACTACACCGAGCGATATATTGTGTTATTTTGTTTTCAGTTTTAATAGCAACGTTTCCTTGTAAATTCATTAGTCAAATTAAATACATAAATCATGCTCAAAATTGCAGGACTTCCGGGTCTTCGCCCCATGGGTCTCGCTATGGCTTTCCACTGGACGCAATGCCAAGCAGCTTGATACCAACTGTATATATTTTGTTATATCTTCAGCAGTTTATTAGCAATATTGATATGTTATATTATAAAGTGCTCAAACTTGGAGGGGCGTCCTAGGGCTTCGCCCCTGGATCCCAGTGTTGACATGTTACATTATAATATACCCTACATGCCCTAAAATTATAGGGCTTCCGTTTCGCACCTGTATACCACAGCGGTCATTTAACGGGCCCATTGACAACACGCCAAGCAGTTTCGCGCAAATGGTATATTGTGTTCTGTGTTCGGTTTCAATACAAACGTTGATCTGTTGACCAAATTGTTATATATAACAGATGCCCAAAACTGGAGGGATTCATGTGTGGTTTTGTCCCTTTGGACCCGCATGTGTACCGGTTAAATTATAGGTTAAACTGTGCATGGATCCCAAAGTAGGGCATTTATCGGGCCCCATGACCCCATGCCAAGCAGTTACACACAAGCGGTATATTTTATTCTGTTTCCAGCTTTAATACCAATGTTGACATTTTAAGTTATAACCTAATTTATATATGAAAGATGCCCAACATTGCAAGGCTTCCGGGAGATTCGCCCCATTGACCATGTCGAGGGTTTTTGGGAGGCCCTCTGGTCCATACGCCGAGCAGATTTTTGCGCAAGGGCTCGCTATGTTGCCTACGGTGACATTTTGTGAGCCTGTGCTTATTCGCGGTACACACTCCAGCATAATCCAAATGTCAACTTATCGTATGTTAACTGATGAAGTAATAGCAAGAATAAACTGATCTTCGCATTAATCTAGTACGAATGCCTGCCATTATATTCCACGTGACCAATTTGCAGATAAATACTATCGTATAATTATGTATATTACGTTTCCGCGAGTGACGTTACGTTATCAGTCTTTATTCAACCAACGAGAGTGCCCAAAATATCCAAAATGTATCGCAACGGATACCTGTAAATCCACTTTGAAACAGAAACGGCAGTATATGTATATATTTACAAAGAATAATAAGGATTTGGCGAAATGCCGACAGTACTTGG
>WXZC020000577.1:0-11579 GCA_011317855.2 Paelopatides confundens
CAACGTGTACAAGAATTTTAAGGAAATTTAACGATACGTGTAGAGCACTGAAAAGTGCTCTAAATCCTGTCAGGAAATCCTTCTTGCACACAGAAAACCCCACCGAACTCCTATTTAGCAAAATCCACGGGAAAGTCTGTTTTTTAGAAACAGTAAGAGTCCAAGAAAAGATCGTAATAATCCACGTCTACAAGGTAGGCGGGGGAGAAATTGTGCGGATTGGGGGCGGAGACTCCGCCTTGTGGGCGGTAGCTCCGCCCCTTACCGTTATTTAACCCCCGATTAGATCAGTTAATAGGATTAATGCAAATATGTAGGCTGGCCATGGTAAGTATAGAACTCGCGAAGTAAATTGAATATTTACCATTGGCTGTCCCACAATTGATAATTACACACATTCAAAGCATGTATGTGCCCCACATATGTGTATGATCATTTAGCTAGTGCTTAACAGTATAATCGACAAGTCTCATGAATTTCCTATTACCTTCATGAAATGGTCTTTTATGAATAAAAAATAAAATACAATATATTTGTAAAAGTAGTGTTGCTTTATTTTAAACTAATTGGAGGTTACTCTATTTAGTTTTGTATGTATTCAAACACATTTGGCTAGGCATTCAGCTGGTCACTGAAAATCACATTTAGCTAAAGTAAAAGCGGAAATATTCATTGTTTTACATTAAACTCTCTCAACATTACTTAATTATGGAGGAATTTCTCTCCATAGATTAAATTTGACTGATATAGTTAAGCAATTGATTAAAAAACAAAAAGTAGAACATAGACAAATAACATAACAGCTAGTATCTATCGTTAGGTCACATTGGTTCCACGACACACAGCAGATTTATAAGGCATTACACAAAACGTTATAATTAGTATAAAACTTTAACTCGCTCAAAATGGTTCAGTAGGAACATACTATTTGGGGCAGAAGGATTTCGTAAACCATACTTTTACCGCCCTTGTCACGGCTGTCTCAGACATCCTCAATGCGGCTGCCTGGAAACCCCTATGACATTCGTAGCATGTTACTTAACAGATGCGAGGAGTAGTAGGTCCTGCTCCTCTGGCCCCCCACCAACGTAATGGTCCCACTTTGTGCATTAGTAGTGTCGAGACATTTATGAGCGAACTTACATACCCGTCTCGCTTTCCACCACCTGCCCTGCGGGTATGGAACACTACACGACTTGCGGGGGATTGGCTGTCCTCGGACTGACTTACTCCTCCGCTCTTACGCCAGTGTCCAGAGCCACGTTCCTTCTACCAGAACTACGCTCAAGACCAGATGCCATTCACTATCACAACCTTATGGTGAATTCCGCCGTACGATATTTGTCGGTTCTTCTGTCGTTAGAAGGTAAGTATATTCGTGGACCCATACAGTCAAGGCTCGATCTCTTGAATATTTGATCTCATTAGAGCTATGCTATTTGCTTCTTACTCCTACTTTATGTATTAGCTCCACCATATACACATACCTCGCTCACACGAAATGCATAAATGTCAATTACTCACCTAATCATTACAATCATTTATGCCTACAACAGTCCTCCAGCCTAGGTTCACTTACTGCGGACTGGCCAGTGGGCCATACTCTCAGGCTTCTCGTCCAAGCTTCCTACTACCCCTATACACCGTCTATGGGAGCACAGTTTGAGGAGGATTATTGAGGGTGCCAGGTGGGGCGGTGCCTATTCTATGGTGTTATTTTTAGCTAGTTTTGCTCTGACAAGGTAGATCAGAGGTGCATTAGTAGTGTTGAGACAGTAAGTTCGTTCATAAATAGCCAAACCAGTAAGTTTTGGAATTTATCTGAGAATAATCTTTCTCCATGCAATCCCATGTTCCTTTAAGTCACAATAAAGAAAACATATGTGTGTTTCATATGTTTCTTTGCAAAGAACTGAACCTTCTGTTTTCCTACCATTGCTTTTCATTATTTTGTTTGTGTGACAAAATACTGTCCCACTTCTGAGGAAAATTGTTATTGGCTGCCCCATAATTAACATTAGTATACATTACCCAAAGATAAAATACTGGTGTCCTGCATCTGTGTGAAAGCACCAAACTTAGCTTTTGATGTTCTACAAATTTAGTGTTAGCAAAAATCATGCAAAAGTCCATGAAATAGCAATGATAGACCTTTTTACCTTTGCCTCAATTCCATCACAGGGTATTTTAACTTCACAATTTGGTGATGGGTGTACTTCATTTGTACTCTGTAAAAGCAATAGATAAGAGGAATTAGGTTCACATTTGGTAAGTAATTTGACACTGTGTTTAATGAGTGATCCTTGATATCATTGTCTACCAATCTACACCTTGCTCCATGCACTCACACATCTTCTATATACTCCTGGCTCCATTCACACATCTTCTATCTACCCCTTGCTCCACTCACACATCTTCTATCTACCCCTGGCTCCATTCACACATCTTCTATATACTCCTCACTCCACTCACACATCTTCTATCTACCCCTCGCTCCACTCACACATCTTCTATCTACCCCTCGCTCCACTCACACATCTTCTATCTACCCCTTGCTCCACTCACACATCTTCTATCTACCCCTTGCTCCACTCACACATCTTCTATATACTCCTCGCTCCATTCACACTTCTTCTATATACTCCTCGCTCCATTCACACTTCTTCTATATACTCCTCGCTCCATTCACACATCTTCTATCTACCCCTTGCTCCACTCACACATATTCTATCTACCCCTGGCTCCACTCACTGGTATGGAATCACTAAGCCTGTTGATGGTTGAAAAAACATTCCTATCTTGAGGTCGTGTGTTCAGAGTATACTTAATTGCACTGTCAGTATGAAAACAATGTAGAAGATGGTGACATGGTGACACTGGTAGTTTGAAAACACACCAGCACAGTTCCTTACGTACCTTTAGTAGGCCACAAAATGTCAAGTCTTGCAAATATGGAAGATCTCTTTTTTGTTTCAGCTGAAAGAGAAATAACAACATTGTTTAAACAGATTATGACTAATTTAATGTTACATTATATGTACAGTGTCATGTATAAATCAATTTAATAGACTGGTAGCAGTAACTTTTCTAACTTTCCTCTGAAGTTTGATAACAGTGTACACATAAAAACAGGTAGCTTGAATTTAAGGCTTCACACATATTCAAATATTACAAGAAGAGCGACGGGACCTGCCTCTCAGCACCGCGTCAGCAAAAACAGACTCAAAAGCCGATGCTGTTAGAGAGGTGACAGGCTACAAAAGTCATGAGGGTCTTCCCGCGAACAGTGCTGTGGAAGCGACAAGAACACAAGTGTTGTGTGTCCTGATGGATTGAGTCAGGGTGTGCGAACGTATGGGATTAACTAGTCATCCTTTGAAGCCTCAGTACAGTATGTGCTTGCATCGGTAGAACGAAAAGGTTTGAAGATTGTCGTAGGGTTTTGGCTCATTTAAGGTACTACTTTAGAGCCTGCACTGGGCACCAGAATTCGGCAACAGATGACATGGTTTTGATTTCTGGGATGAAAATATCTCCAGGCAGAAAGGTGATGGTCTGGTTCTTAGCCAGGAACAGGTGGTCCTGACTGTTCCAACACAGTAGTGAGTGCGTGGAGACAACTTTTACGTCTGGCGAAAGGCCATCGCCATGAGGACGAGGGTCTTGGTGGTTAAATCCACCAAAGAGGCAGAATGCACAGGTTTGATTGGAGGGCAAATAGGCTCCATTGCGTGGTCATGTGGCGTAATACTGGGCAAATGCTGGCCATTCCTCTAAGGCTTGAGATAATGTTTGAGCCATGGGCGGAGCCATATACAAAACCAAAGTAGATTGCAGAGATGGCTGAAGGATAGTTGTGTATGCTGCTGACCTGCGCTATCATTGAAAAGGGATTGGAGGAAAGCAGCTACATCTGTCGCAGGGACTGAGGAGAGATCAACTTCCTTAGCAGAGCACCTCCTTGTATTATTAGTTGAGTAGGTTTAAACTCTCCTAGCTCTGACTGCCATGTTGGCAACTGGGCTTGAAAAGCTGTGACTTCTGATCAGTCCTCAGACAATCTCAATGCAGTTAATTTGAGGACTGTGATGTCTGGATGGGGAATTGTTCCTCGATGCTGTGATAGACAGGTAAGTAAGGAGTGACGTAAATATCCAATGTGAATACAAAATCATGTTTCACTATAATAGTATAATAGCATAGAGATCAAAATGCTCGGGAAAGGGTGGGAATGAGCAACATCTTGAAGGATGAAGCATCAAATTAATATCGGGACCAATAAGATGAGTTGAGAAAAAAAATGACTTGCATTTAATGACAGAGCTGTCAATGCACTTTAACCCACAGTGAAAGGTTCAAACAGCTTGGCATTCTGAACGTGCAAAGAAATATGTCTAGTTGTGATAAATATACTACTTACAGAGACAATGAGACATACTTATAGGGGAATGGAAAACAAATAGCCTAGCCAAAAAATATTGCATTGTGCACACTTTCAAGTTCACCATCACTACAAACACTATTTTACCCTCACCCCCCTTTTACACTCCATGAACCATCTATTGCTAAAAGCATTACGTGTACGGTTCTGCTAGAGGAGTTTACAAACTGACCCGCAAATTTGTTCAAAAAGGTGGGTGTCATGTGACTTCTTCCAGATGTATTTAATAGCGTTCCCGTCCTCGTGCGTGTGAGAGGCTAACCGCATTGTAAAAAAAAAGCTGCTGGCATCTGCGTCTGCAGGCTTTCCAAGGACTTCTAGTAATGCACACATTAAGCTTTCTTACCTCGAATGTTTCCTAATCAGCCCACCTGAATGTAGATTGTTTACTTTGGGTGGAAATTGGTGCCTTGTGAAGAGGCTCTGAAGAGGATGTATTTTATGACCCACTTAATCCTTGTTAGAAACAGTAGTGCGGCTGCACACCTAATGGTAACATGCGTGCAATGTTTTTTTTGGAAGGGGGGGGGGGAGGGGAGGGTTAACTCATCTTGTTTTCTTATCAAACCAAAAGGCAACTTGTAATTTGTCAAGGAGTATTAAGTGGAGCAGCTGATTTTTATAATGAACACTAAATGAAAGTGCCAATGAAATAAAGAGGGAAAGAATCAGCAATGTTATTCTGCTAAGATGCATCAATGTAGCACTTTATATTTTTGCAGCTGATAGCATACACAGAACAGAACTGTTGGAAACAGGGTAGATGCTGTAAATGACAAGTCTTGGACTATTGATGTAGCCAATCTAAACTTACCTTTTTTCTCCAGGGAAGGGTTTTTACTCCATAATCAAACCTCAGTTCAGCGTGTAAGGGGATATCTTTTATTGCAAAGAGGCACAGGCATGGGGTGTGTTCAATGGTGACAATGATCATTTTAGAATTAGGTGCAACATGACTGTCATTCACCATCCTTCCCAGTCCATATGTTTCAGTTGCATCAATGCTGAGGAAGAAATTTTGGCAAACATCAAGGTCGCTTTGTGCTTTAATTGCACCATGCATCTCTTATGGTTTACAACTTCTGTATCTTAAATAGTGTTTAATCGATTATGCCCTAATCAGAAATTACAGATGCCTGATTATTTCATCTCAAACTCAGACCGATATTGATTACACATTATTATCATCCCATACAAACTTCAATATCACTGCTACTGTATAGCAGATGGTAAGAGAGCAGGCCACCTGGATGCAAAATAAATGTTGGGGGTCGATATAATGGTAATACCCGGTTGTCTGGAACAATCTAAAATCACTGCGGGCAACTACCATAATCATCTTCTGTAGCCTGTCCGTCAACCAAAAAGTGATTTTAATAATCTCAAATTCAGGTACCCATTATTTCAAAACACATGTAGATCACAATGCAATTGTTTACTGCCATTGAAGTTGATAACAAAATTGCACAAAATCATGGAAACTCATTGTATAATCACATCATACTCCTGGCACCAAATTGCCTGTCAGGAAGGGCATCCGAGGGGTAAAAATTCCGCCAAAACAAATGGTGATCATACCAGATCATCAAACCCCGTGAATTATGGGGAAAATGCACGTAAAATGTTAAAAAAGAAATTGGATGTACTGATCGTGAATTTTGCGAAACATCCTTTTGACATCAGTTTATATGGCAATGTGACCACGGAAAATGCGTTTGTTCTTACTATGTAATCCCAAAAACTTACTGGTTTGGGTATTTACAAGCCTTTATACTTAACCTGGGCAACATGTAAATTGCATGATTCCATCTAATCTAGCTCAATTTGGAGATATTTCAGCATTAATTTATGTAACTGGGGTCGCCAACCCTGGCACCATGATCACAGCCATGATTCAATTTGATTCCTCCAGTCTGTCAGTTTTCCCTTGTATATAAGATTAGCATAGAAACACACGTCAAATTGAAGCATGACCACGCGATTTTCACAGCCTATATAAAAACGCAATGACTTTTAATAAAATATGTGATTTTGGCCATTGGAGTGCATGCATGGTTGCTTATAGGAGGCATTTCAATTAATAACGGGTATGGATTGCCTCAACTGCTATAAAAGGTTTTCAGTAAATTATGTTATTATTTGCAATTTTAGCAAAATTTTAACACTAACCATTTCGGTTCTCCTTTATCCTTAAAAAAAAAAAGAAAGCTTCCTTTGTGAGGAGGATATCCCTTCTCTCGTTGGAGTCCCTCTTGGTATGACAAGAGTTCTCCTTTATAATGCAGGAGAAAGTCTTGTCTGCCAAATTTTCTAGTGGTGAAGACACCATAACCTATAGAGGAAAAGTGACCTTTATATTAACATTACAATTAAATAGCTTTTATTGCAGTATAAACATGGGAACATTATTATCTGTGCATGCAATCAGCCACACAATACTGTTAGCATTTAACATGGTAGTTGAAGGTTCAAAACTAATTACATGAGGTATTTAGAAAAGTGGCATGGGCATGATGATGCAGGCAGTATGATTTTCTGAGCAATGTATTATTCATGTGCAGTACTAGATATACTTGTTTACTCATTAATTTTAACCTTTTCATGGTCACCATTGGCTGGGTGGATGTTTCATCCACCTTCATTTTAGTGAAGGAGTTGTAGTGCATTTGTCCACTTCACCAATTTTTAGTGACCTACAATTTTTTAGTATTAATAACATGACATATACTTTTTAACATTTAAAAAACTGTTGAATGCTCACATATGTTGTCCCTACACATGGGTTTTCATTGTTAGTTTACAGTAGAACAAAAATGTGTTTTGCACCCACTCATGTACTGTAGAGGCTCTTTTAAGAATATAACTGGGTGCACATGGCAATGCCCCTCACATTCACTAAGTTTTATTTTCAGCAATTAATTTTAAATTCCCTTCAGAATTCAGCATCAAATGAACACTGGTGCAGATCCAGAAGGTCCTAGGTGAATGCACCCTCCCCCAGAATGCAAACTGTATTACCTGGACTCCTCTAAAAGTTCATCTGACCTAGAGCATCTAATATTTTTGCAAATTGTCACCTGCGATAGTCAAACACGAACACAATTTCAATAAAAAAAATAAAAAATGTACACACTACATGTTCCTCTTATGCGATAGTGTGAAGTCTACAAATGTCACCTGTGCTTATACAGTCTTTTTTTTTCAAATAGATGTTAGGTGATGTTGCATTAACATCTCACAGCCATAAAGCTGGTAAGTCGTTCATAAAAATATCCAAACTAGTAAGTTATGGTATTTTGATAAAGTTGCCTCCCTAGAACAACAATTTGGGAACTACCTCTGCTACCCCCCCCCCCCCTAACCCCACCCATCTTTATATCTGTCATATCATTTAAAAGTGCTTGGAATGGTATTCCAAACAAGCTCCAACAGGTGATTTTAGTATATCTCATATTTTGGGATTACCCCTCAAAAGTTGTCTCCCCCCCCCCCACTTTTTTCAAGCTTCCTACCCCCACCAAAATGCTAAGCTACACTTCTAAATCTGTCCAGCTGCTCTCCTTGTATACTTAATTATTCTAATTGTTGGCTGATAAATTTCCCAAAACTTATTGGTTTGGGTATTTATGAGCTTCTATACTTACCAAAATTACTAATGTATGCTTTCACAAGTATAACTATTCATCTTACCTATGTCTTCATTAATGAATTGACAAGCAAAGCCTGGCTGATCTTCCCCCTTATTGATAACATCTCTTGCATCGTCAACAGGACATGTTTTCTTCCTTGTGTTCCTCAGCTCCATATTCTCTACAAAAGTGCAAATAGTACAGTGAATTTTAATTGAATCAGTAAATTGAAACTTATCATAACTGGTATTACTGTCATGGGGAAATTACTCTAGAAAGAATGAATTGATAGTTAATTTGCATTTTGCTAATTTGACATACAAAGTCATTGACGTACAGTATACCTCAATTAATATCCTGATCGTCCAAACTGCTGTTTATCTAAATTGACCAGGTATCTAACCCATTTTTAGTATCTTTTCAAATTTTCAATAGCATAACATTAGAATACATTTCATAAAAACATTTTACTTAATCCCATAAACATATTGTTTTCAAAACATCCTTTGTATGGCATCTATCCATTCTCACTTATAACAAAGAAACAGCATCATGCACACTAAGCCCCTTGTAGAGCACAGTTTTGCCTCCTAGAGAAATGGATCGGTTTTCATGCAGTTTGATACAGAAAAACAACATGTAATAATAGTAATGAGGTAATGTGTTCCTTCTTTAAAACTGGGCCAACATTGTTTATAGTGCCTCTCACTTGCACACAATGCATGTCTAAGAGGATTACCCTACTTCAATCATGATAGCTCAGATAAACACTTAAAGCCCACAGTGGCTATTGTGTTGTAGCATATCAGTGGAAATAATTTCACCGGGAATTAGCTGAGTTAACAGTACTACCAAGAGGGCAGATATAGGAGTGAAACAGGAAGTCTGGTTTAAGTTTTATTACCACACTTTTCAATGAAATCTGTGGTGTCAGGGAACCAGAATAAATTCAGCAAGATTTCCTTAATTACTGTAGTCTAAAGAACATAGCACACTGTTGAGGGTTATAGTCTAGCAATGATTGAACCATTGGCATGTATAGGTACTGTACTTCTTGACTGTGTGATATGTCCTTATAACTATGACTTACAGTATATGTGACAACATGTTTGGCACTATTCAGCATATTAAATAGTGGTAATTCACGAATACAAATTGAACACAATTTATCCCAATTTTTTTGCTTATCTGGTCCCGCACAGTTCAGAGAAATAGGGCTTTAGTGTACAGGACTTTCAAGAATTTACCTCTACCGCGATTGCTCCCTTTGGCTTCTCAGAGGGTTATGACTATGATTTCATACAAAATCGGCAGAACAGACAGCTAAGCTATAAAAATATCACCCCATGCGCGTTATGTAAACACGAGCACGAAACTATCGTAAAATGTGACCTTGCTACTGTGCACACACACAGAGACTCGTATTGTTATCCTGAAGGGTTGGGTATTTTTAATATCAGTTAGAAAATACACTTTACGGGTAAATGCTAAATTTTGTTTGTTTTATAAATTAGTGTAGGAAATAGTCCTCGAACTAGATCTGCTCATGTTCAAACATCCAAACGAGTCTGATAAGTAGAAGTTAACAAGGACAACATCAGGACAATGATTTAACAGTGATCATTTTTATGTGTCTAGGTTAGAGGAAATAAGATTCCATTTATTTGTTGTAATGTTTGCAAGAAATTTCTATCATAGCAGAGTGAAGAATGAAGTCTCTGCAGGTCATATACATCAGTAGACCAAGGTGTGAAAATATTTGTGTGAACACTTACTATATTTAAAAGCTATTACGTAATAATTTATTTATGCTGTAGACAATGTCAGTTACACTTTAAACTAAAACAAATATTTTGCTGTATTTGGAGGGGGGATTTTAAGCTCAACTTTAGCCAAGTCTAGCCTAAACCTTTACAGATGTTTATTAAACCAGTTTTTCAAATACAAATCATAGGGCTTGTACACAATATGTATTCCTAGTACTTTAGTAGGCATTGGCCTTCAAGTCGAGTACAACAATGGGAGTGCATGTGGACTAAACATGAAGGCATAGCCTCACAGTATCTGACATCATGCACGTGTAGCATAGTCTAGGTCTAAGATTCTAAACTAGCCTAGTTCTAGGGTGACCGTAACATGCTTGTATATGCAGGATTAAAGTACTGTATCTCCTTACACCAGGGAGCTGAATTAAAATAAAAAAATCTCACTTCTAAAGAGGGCGGGCTTCGATGTAGGTTGTTACACGATACAATAATATGGACAGATCCTTGGTTTCATTGGACCATCTCCATTGCACTTCCTGTTTCACACCTATATGAAGCTGTTTGCATGATATTTTGGCCTAGCTCATGCCCATACTAAAAACCCTTACTTCAAGCTATTGTGAACAATACTCGGTAATATGATGCATATTCATGCACAGCATTTGAGATTCATCATCGATGCTGATTGCAATGAGGCATTTTCTTGGAACGGAGAACATTTTGTACAATTAACTCCCTGATGTAGGCCCATGGCTAGACTTAGCCTAGGCCTAAGTTTAGGGAGTTGCATGAAGAGTGACGTACGACTGGGTCTGGTTAGGCTACTCAACTGATACTTAGGCTTGCCTAAACTGCCTCAACTTAGTGACCTATCTATAGCCTACTTTAGACAAAAATAGCCAATATTATGATTACGCATAGGCCTAGGCCTTAATTGGCCTAGCTATAGCTAGCCTATGGCTACATACAGTAGACCCACACCTAATTTGAATAACCAAAATGGTAGGCTAATTAAGCTAGCTACCTATGCCTAGGTAGGCTAGCTCAACCAATATCAAGATTAGAATAGAAAAGACAATTGTCAGAAATGGTTAGGCCTAGGCTTAGCAATTACCAATACCAATGCTAGCCTAGGCTATGCATGCTATTGCTAACTATTAAGGCCTAGCCTAGGCTAGGCTAGTGCAGTCTAGCTCTTTAGCCACAGCCTATAGGCTATACCAAGTCCATTTTCTGATTTTTTCTTCTTCTGAGATTAGCTTTTTAATTGTAAGGAAGAACTATACTCACAGACTTAAATAAATCAAGAAAAGTGAAGCATTAGAATTGGACAGTCCTCAATCACTCAGTCAGAGACTGACTTGCTGCATGCTCATCATGGCTGTTCACTTCAAAGATGGCGGTATTCTTATTTACTTGACACAATGTACTATATCTTCACACAAATTCTGAATTCACACACGTATGACATACTTGTGTGAAGCACACAGATCCTTTGCATTCAGATCTGGGACATGAAAACTGTTGTCCTACAACAGTTGGCAGAAAATTCATGTCCTGGAACTGTATGCTAAGTGAGTATGTGTGTGTGTGTGTGTGTGTGTACTCGCCTTCACATAAATTGTGGGACTACTGACTGAAGACACACCTATAATCGTGGTACCGTTATAGCAAATGTGGGACCAACCCCTGGTCCCACATTTTACACCCTAAAAAAATCACTTTTTTACAGCAACTGATTGA
>WXZC020000578.1:0-11575 GCA_011317855.2 Paelopatides confundens
GTCAGGCCAACCCCGAAACCAGTTGCCGCTTCCCCCTCTTCATCGGTCCGTTTGCGCAGCTGTCAGACGAGGCTAAGAGGCACCAGGAGGCGACTCAGGCCTCCTTCGGTCCGACATTGGAACCGGCCCCTGCCTCTCAGGCTGGACAGACCCCTTGGGCTCAGGGGTGTGTCGTCCTTCTACTAAGCGCGGCCTAGACAAGTTAGCCCCATGCTTCACGAGACAATTCGTGCAGGGGGGACAGCTCCGCCAGATGGACGCAGAGAGCCCGAGCAGAAGGAGGCCCCTAAGCTGCCCTGCTCCTCCTCTGGGGTGTGGTAAGAAGAACGGACGATGGCCCGGTGTTCCAGCCTACCTTCTTCAGGGAAAGACAAAAAGGGGGGTTTCGAGAGAACCACCAAAGTGGAGAAGCACTCCTCTGGAGGTGAGAACGTCCCTCGTGTGAGGTCTAGTCACACGCCCAAGAAGACCAGCGCATGCGTGAGGAAGAGCTGTGACTTCCCCCAGTTGATCACCCAGCCCAAAAACTGGAGAAGGGTGATCACTTGGTGCGTTCCCCCAGGACCAGCCAGTTGCTCATGTAGGCGAACAGCACCACTCCTCGCATTCAGAGTCCCTGCTACCTGGGTGACACCCGCGGGGCTGTGGGAAGCCGAAAGGGAGGCTAAGAGGATGTGAACAAGTCCAAGTTCCCAGGATTTGTTGCGCAGAGAACGTAGCTACTCTCAGTCGTGCGTCGCTAGCTCAGATCTCATCCTTCCTGAAGGCCCTCGATTAGGGTAAGCAAGTTAGCACCATCCTGTTTTACAGGTCAGCTATCGGCGCTATCCATCAAGGCTTCCCAGATGGTTCTTACTTTGGCACCCTGGCACACCTGGTTAGGGCCATGTCCATTAGCAGTCCGGTTCACTGACCCTCCTGGTCCATGAACGCAGTTCTGGATACTCTCTCTCTCTTGTAGCAGTGGCTCCAGCCAGATGTAGGGCCTCCTTCAAGCCCTTCGGTTAAGCCAGGCCATGCGGATTTCATGCCGCATGGATTCCGGACCACAAGTTCCTGCCCAAAAGTCGGACCTAGACTCCATCCCGGGGTTCTCCTCCATCACCAAGGACGATTCTGGTGACCTGTCAGAGCCCTTAGGTGATACCTACACATGGTGAGGCCCTTCGGACCTCCATAAGACTCTACTTCCTCCCTCGGAGTCCCTACATGGCGGCCTTCAAGGTTACTGATGGCTGTCCGAAGTGTTCTCGCCGCATGCCCAGGGTAGGTAAGCCGCAGACACACGAGACCCGGGGGAAAGCGGCGTCTTGAGCTCCTTTCGCAGGTGTGCCCATTCACGTTATTCTGAAAGCGGCATCCTGGAGAACACCTCTACATTCGTCGCTGGCTACCTCTCGTGGCCCAGACGGCCTTTGGCAGAGCTGCCCTGGCATGCCCTCTTCAGAGGTCTGGCTGCCTGCCAGTTTAATGGTACCATTCTGTAATTTAGATGTTGACCAGGGTAAGTATAGATAGGCGATATAAATTCCCCAAAACCTACTGGTTTGGGTATTTACGAGCCTCTATATTTACCCTGGGCAACATTCCCGCCGCCCACCCCACTGCGGTGGGAAGCACGCATCCGTGCCTTGCATTCCATGTTGCCCAGTTTCCTTTGGGAGTTGGGCCTGGGCAAGAAAGCAAGTATTCTAGGAGTCGGCGCTGTCGCACTCACGACTCCTTGTCGGAATATGAATGAGTCATGACTGAGCATGGGCCACCGTGGTCGGTGACCCCAGCTGCATACATTATCACTAAAGGTATCTACATTTGAGCTAGATTAGAAGAATCATGCAATTTAAATGTTGCCCAGGGTAAGTATAGAGGCTCGTAAATACCCAAACCAGTAAGTTTTGGGGAATTTCAGTGCTACTTACTATGTTAAACAGCCACCAATAAATCTTAGTCTCCATAATGCAGCCTACGATCACAAATACAGCCTTTGAAATCGCTGGTTACATTTACAGCATAATATTTCTTGCAATACACGTCTCATGAAGGCAAGCATAAACAATCAGTCCAGGAAAGTGCATCTCCTCACAATAATTAAAATGCTCTAATAATTTTAATACTTCAAAAACTGCATAAACTTTGTAAGTGATTCCATATTTGTTTTTTTTTTGTTTTTTTTGCAGTTCTACCTTCACGAAAACTAATACACACATAGACATTCTTCCTTTTGACACTAATTTCTCAGTCACCTTAGATTTAGTCCATGGAAGCAGTAGAGCATCTCTCATGTGACCAGACCCCCCCCCCCTATGACAATAACAAATTCTGTCAAATGTGTAATGAAATACTTTCGAGATCATCTTGCTTGGTTAGAAACAAAGAAAGTTTTATTATACATTGTAAAGTTAAATACATCAGGTTCTTGACAAAATTAAAATAAGTTTGCTTATATTTTGGCAGGTATGTATGTATGTTATCTTGTTTTCATAGGTCTTTATCTTCAGCTTCCTTTAAATAAAAAAATGAAAAAATATTTTTACATTCCCCCGCAGCTGGTGCCAAATGTGTTCTCATTTGCGACTTATTTTCTCGAAAGAAAAATGATCTGTCGAGGCAAGAGAGACACGAAATTATAAAATACGCTAAGTCTAGGTGAGTAGACTCTTTTCCATGTTAGTTTGATTTCATCTACCATTCCTCTCTATCAAGACTCTCTTAAATAGGAGATGAAATGCAATATGTAACTTTACAAAATAGAGTATTCAGAGTTCGGTTTTGTCATAGGGGAAAAAAAATACTGTATTTGTCAGGACATTTGCCAAACACTATCTGGAAAGTTTCATTTTGATCATATTTTGAAATTGAATAGATGAATAGTGATTTCTTCTTGACCTATTTTTTATATTTTTTTTATGTTTTTTTTATGCAATTATCATGAATGTGAGAGGAGAACTTCTTCTTCTCCTGAATCGTTTACTCTCATCAGTCTTGGAACAAGATAAATTTTTGTTTGGTTTACAAGAAATTAAATTATATTGCTTGAAACCCTTAAAAGAATTAGTTGGTAATAATTCAATTTTCTGTAGCTTTTGTAAATATTTGAGTTCACAAGAATTGTAGTGGCATGAAAAATAGACTTAGTTATATAAGTGTTGGATGTTTAAAGGAGAGACTTGACCCTTATGTGATATATATGCATTTAGAAACAGTAGCAATAAGAGAGGAGATTTTAGATGTGGTAGATAAATTATGTTACCTAGTAGATATGATAAGTGCTGGGGTGTAGCTGAGGAAAGCTCCATTGCAAGAATCAGAAGCAGTTGGAAGAAGTTCAGGGAACTTCTGCCTGTGCTCAGTTACTTCGAGAAATTTCTTCCTATGTACTTATAAGGGTAACAAATTTGTGTGATGTGTTAGGAGTGTTATGTTATATGGTAGTGAAACTTGACCTGTTAAAGAAGAAGACTTAGGGAGACTGGAACAAAATTATATGATGATCGTTAGATGGACATGTGGAGCGAAATTTTAAGGACAAAATATAAATTTACTCATCTAAATAGCATATTTCCATCTACTTTAGTTCAATTTGGGGTTGTTTTAGCATGAAAAGAGTGGATGGGGGTCACCAAACTAGGTGACCTGGTGGACCTACTACTTCATCAATATTTCCTCATGCTTGTAGAAAAGGCGTGCTAATTACCAAAGAAAACCTTGTGTTTCTACCGGATTCTTAACTGTTCCGTCGGATTTACGATTGGGATTGCGTGTTTGTGGACTCTTGCAGAACTCTGACCAGGATTTGGCTCTTATTGAGTGCCCAAACCTGAGTATCATCTACCATAGCGGACTCTGCATAGGGGATAGCCTAGACTCATAGCCTAACACACTATAAGTCCATTGTAAAATTACATCACTAAGTTTCTCTACAGTGTTTGGATTTCATAATGATGTATGATATTCATTATTTTATTAATTTTCTTTTGAAAAACTCTAGGGTGGTATTTGCGCAATATTGTTGCTAAAATATCAAATTTTTTCAACATTACTTTCACTCTGAAAATATGGGGAAGCAAAAAGACTAAATAATTTCACCTCTAGGCGCACTGTGTGATGTCTAGTGCTATGACATCACACAGTTGGCCCTAGAATGGCAACCCCTGATAGATAGACTTGCAAACTTAATTTTCATGCAGACTAAACTGATTAACTCCTTTTTGTTCTTGGGATGGGGAGGGTTGTTCCACACAAGCATCTCTAGCCTATAAAATAAGGTAAATATGATTTTCTTCTGATTTAGATTCAAAACAGATGCAATTTCCCAATTTGTTGGAGTCATCATATTCTAATAACAAGATATTGTTTCAAGTCCACAAACTTTTTCTGTCAAGTTTTGTATTGGCCCTGTCAGTTTTGCATAATCGATGCTCTAGTTTAAATATGTTTTTCAAAGAGTTTGACATATGTTAACCCAGATATTATATCGTCTCCATTGTTGCAGGTGATTTAGGATTTAGGACTATTATTTTAGACTCATCGGTTAAACGATCAATACTGAGATTAAATATCAAAATGTACATCAAAACTTACTTATATTTACTCTTAGTTTCCCATAAAAGATATAGGATGAAAAACCTGCAAATATATGTTTGTCATTTCAGTCAGTGATATTCTAAACAATCAACTTTGCTTAATTGGTAGATTGCATGAACTGACTCTATTCATTTACTTGTCAATTGTTACCATTTTCTGCCACACCAATTAAAATTCATCGATATTTATTCAAGACAAAATAAGCTTAGAAACCTGAAGTTTGTGTTTCATAGCCCCAACTTCTATAATCTACAATACCTAAAGTGTAGCAAAACATGACGTAAACTCTGGTTTGTAATGAAAGAACATTTCGCCAGCAAAATGTCAGCTATACACCATTGATATTATCTGTATGAATATGGGCGTGGAGTATTTTGTAAAGACTACTTAAGAAAACCAATGTTTCGATTTACTTCGTCACTGATGTATGCAGTTTAATTGAAGAAATAACATCATTAATTCACATAAAAATTACCTATTTTCCTGAAATGATCTTCTCACAATATCGATCATGTACTGTTCTAAATATTACTTGATAGTCGACCAGGTTAGTGCAGAAACAGTGGGTATCAATGGCGAATATTTGAATAACATATTCCAGACACGTATTGCAGATAAAATATTTTGTATTTATCACTTTTATGGTTAGATTTTAACAAAACGTTTGTATTGTTTTTCATTCATTCAAATGTTTTTCACCTTCGACTTTATCATTTTTTATTCAATTATTTGGACGTTCAAGTCCCCATGAAAAGAATTATATATAAAGATACATTTCAACAAATTCGGTGAAATGGAGGATCGATCTTGTGCCTTTCACTTGACGTGGGAGCACTCTACAATATGAGCTATGATATCAATCAGTGAGTTGACTGAGATTCGGCCGGTGATGTAGATCTCAGTTCACCTTAACATTGTATTATTAATTGAATAACTGTACTATAATTATTCAATGCGACACGCTTTCAGAAATCAAATTGATGCATTTCCGACAGGGAAAATTAATTTAACGTGAATAAGTGAATAAGCGAAAATCTGAATAGTGAATATAAATTCTGTCCGCCTCCCGCTTGACGTGCGACTACTAACAACTGAACCATTCGACCAATGAACAGTAGACTGATAAGCAGACTGACCAATCAGCAGTTTAAGTTAATCACCAGTCTTATAATATCAGCTAACAATCAGCCAAAGTTGTTTTCCGCTGACCAGCTTTGACATTGAAAATAATATTTGTTGCTGTTTTACTACGCATTTCATATAGCGAGAACGTAATATCTTTCTATGATTGCACCATGATCATTTACAGTTACATTTAATTACAAGTTTGTAAAAGGAATGTAAACATGTATATTACACAGTACCAAGGGCGTCGATATCATTTCAACATTGGGGGGACATAAGTGGAAATTCGCGAAGCCTGAACATTTTTCGCGCTCACCGTCTCTTCCTTCCCTTCTTTCCCATTAGTATGGTCTACGTTGCAATTGTTACCTCAATTGTCCCCTCCCACCCCGACTACCCGTGAATCACAGTGAACCCCATGTTGAAAAGCAGCTCTGATATTTTAACATTTGCAATCCAGGTAGTATCGCGTAGAAAGGATATACAGCAACATCGGGGAGGTTTGACCTATATGTTTTAACATTTGAGAAAATAGCGAATATTTTAGGAAGTGAAATTCCCAAGATCTTCCCATGGTGACGCCCTTGTGTGCGACATAGCTTTGTACATACGTGAATAGAGGTTACATGGACATGATGTGACAATCATTGTAACGTAGATCACAACTCTGGGGAAGAGAGCGAAGGAAACATTTTGAGCGCGCGAAAATTGTCAGGTTTTTATTATAATTCTATACTTATGTTTGAGTATTGCCGGTGAAAATTGCGACAATATTTGACGCCCTATCCCAGATTAACGTTCAAGTTCAAGTAATATAATTTTGCAATTATTGTCACGCGATTTGTTCACGAATGTTGTCTCATCGACAGGTACGATTAGTTCAATAACGGAATAATAACTACACATGACAAACTATATGTATTGTTTGTTGAAAAGTATAATATATTAGTCTGGATGAGTTATTTGGTATTTAAAAAACAGCAGTCTTAAATTATGATTCCTTTGCAAACTATCGCATGCTAGTTGTGTATATTTACTACAGCTTTATTCCTCGTTGTGACGTTGTTCGTACTTTTATTGTTCAATCCCCAGAGTCAATTGTATACGTAAAACACTTACTGTGTGTTATACTTTTTGTTTAACGTTACAGAATAGCAAGAATGTAGAATCATTTACAGGAGCGAGACGTAAACGTCAGTCAGGTAGGTCTTGTGAAGAGTAACTCTCATAACATTTCGGTATTCACAGATAGCAAATTTATGTAATATTGTTTATTAAGTTGTAAATTATTAAATAGTATACTCTGTACTGGGTGTTATGAAATATAAAAGGTCAGTGACAGTCAATGTGATGCACAGGCACATAGTTTCTTTTCATTCATCTTGCATGAAATGTACTGATGGGTTTGAACTCGCATGACTGACAATCACTGCTCCTTTTTCTCTCCTGAAATCAGCTCTGGTTTGTTTTAAGTTTCTACAATTATATAATATTAAGTGGTGAATGTAAGTATGAAGAGCAGTATGAAGTACATCCCGTCATTCAATCCTTCTATACAACAGGTGTATCCTGTTCGATGTTGATTTCCCATTCAGCTGAATATCCTAGAGACTGCTTTGATATTCTCAACTCTTGCTCTGGTCAGTCTCCACCCAGTGGTCAGTACTACATTCAGCCAGATGGTGGTAGCGTCATCAAGGTATACTGTGATATGGACACTGACGGAGGAGGATGGACAGTAAGTTAACAGTGTATTACACTTTTGTTTTAAAATTGACACGGTTAGAGTTCGTTCAGCAGTTATCATCGTTAGATACTGTGTAAATGTCATCGATTCTGCTATAATCAGCTGCTCGGTGAAAATACATTTATTTATCGGTTTTCATATTTACTCTCTCCACAAAGCGTTCATTCGGAAATTGTGATAATTTTCTTCACGGTGAGATTATATTTTATTTCAAGTATTACAACCCACCGCATAACATGAAAACAACTGGTTTGTTTATAACGTAACTATATTTTAGTTTGTTGCATTAATTAATGTTACAATAGATATTTAAAATGTTGAGAAAGTGTGTTACCTTTCAAAACGAGCATTAACATGTCTACAATATATATATAGCCTCGCCAATTTTCATACCATAACATCCGGTGTTGAGTTGGTATTGTCTTTAACTGATGAAACCCATTAGAGGCTATTGTACCACAGAGATGAAAATAAAGGCCTCACAGCATTCGTATGGACATATTTACTTGAGTGAATCTGGCAGGTAGTGGTTATGTCATTTTTGTAATGTAACGGAAGCTGTTGCCTGCGTAACTCGGCTGCGTAAGGCCGGTCAACCTTGACACTCTCTTTTTGTTCTAACTTCTAAATAAACATGAATATGTATAGCCCTGGCACGATCATATAGTCACTGGTTTCGGGCTACCCAAGCAGCTAGTTTGAGAGGATAGTAAACAACACGTGGTATTTTGAAATTACCAACAGAAGAGTTCCCGTATGTAACTCATTCTACATAAAAACAATGTTTAAACACTTATTTTTGGATATATTGCCAAGCACCGACACCGTCCACTAAATTGAAACGGGGTGGAATTATATTTCAAGCTGATTTCGCATAATAATAAAAATGCTTTATTATCCATGCACAGCAACAGTGTCGTTATTAATTCACGATGACCTCATAATATGGTTTGCTTTACTACAACGATTATGAGAGTCGCTTAGTTTAGCAGATTGGATTACATTCAACATAATAAGTCATTCAATTTAGCTGATATTGAGTTACACAAAGCGCAGTTTGGTTAATAGCCAATAAATGATCGTTGAATATTGATAAGACCAAATTACTAGATTTTATCAACAATAGGGAAGAAAGTTCACAGTATCATCATTACCTTTTAGGAATTCAAATATTAAAAGTAATGATAGGCCTATGCTACATTCATATAAGTTATAATTGGTAACAAACTCTCTTGACAGGACCATATATGTAAGGTAATGAAGTCAGTTTCTAAAATTGTTGGTGTCATGAACAAAATTAAATATTCTCTTCCCAGTCAAACATTATTAAGAATTTATTATGCATTGCTTTTGCCACATATTACTTATAGTGTCTTACTATGGGGTATACTGTATCCACTTATACTCTGAAATTAGTTATGCTACAGACAGGGCGATCATAATTATTGCAAAAGCTCCATGTGTGGCCTAGTGGTTAAAGCGCCCGCCATGCAGCCGGGAGGTTCGGGGTTCGATTCCTGGCCGAGTCATTGCCAAGACTTTAAAAAGTGACCTACTCATGTAATGCTGGGGTGCTCAGCGTTTAAGTATCAGAGTGGGGCCAGTTTGGTTTCGGCTTTCCCACGTGTGTGGCAGCTAAGCGTCGTAAAATAACTATACCTATACCTATACCTATGATAATCATAGGTGACGGCTGAGTATGACCGCGGCCCTCCTAGCAGGTTCCTTCGGAAGGTCCGGGATTCGATCCGGTTGCGACTCGTCGTCGGGCTCTGGATAGTGAGAGCGAGTATATGTCGGAGGTAAGGAGGCGTGCGCCGTGGAGACATCCGCTAGACCTGAGAGTGCTAGTGAGGCATTGCACTCCATGATGTCGGGAATGTCATCGACAGATCATGCTGGTGACAGCGTAGAACGACTGGACAGCGGTGCTGGGGAACTGGCTGCCACCGAGGCCGGCTCAGCAAGGCCTCGGTGAGTTGCCGAAGTCATGCTGGGGATACTCTGGGTAGTGGGCTCGTCGCTCTGGAGAGCGGGGTCGGCGGCTGTAGCTCCGGTGCTCTGGGAAGTAGCGAGGTGACATGCTACGGGTTCTGAAGTAGTTTCAAATTGGTGAGCGTTCCCTGGCCGGTGAACGACGGCTTTTCGGCTTCCGGGCGAGTAGTTTCTATCCCGGCTAACTGGTGGAGGACCAACGGAAAATAGCGGGTCAGATTCCCGTTGTGGTTCGGAGTGGTCCGGTGAGCTTCTGGCTCGCGATATCGAGGCTGTCGAGGATGCTACTCGGTGGGGCATCTTCGGTCAGCACATCGGGTCCTTGTTTGGCGTGTTTAGCAGACTTGGACCGGGATGACTTAAACCTTTTGCCTCCGGCCATGCCTTCAGACCTGGCCTTCACCTTGGTTGAAGGGGGTTCCCCGTGTCAGGGGCCTTCTCACGTTTAAACGCCGGCCCCTGAGACGAATCCCGCATTAGGGATCATCCCATCCGCATCGGTTTAACTAATGCGGTGGTGGAATCATTCGTCGGTGCTGTCTTCTTTTTAGCCTTGGCTAAAAGCTCGGATTGTTGCGAGCACATCCCACGTTCCACTTTTCACCATTATGGACAGAAGTCGCAGGGATCGTCGCGTGAGCAGCAGAGTCTGTAACTTGGGCAGAGGTCATGTCGGTCCCAGATGCCGCCGGTATGTATATACGGCAGCCGGAACAGCGTTAAACAGGCATATCTGAAAGCCCTTGTTAAGGAAAGTAAAGAAGAGGAGGCGACTCACCGTTGAAAACGTTATAGAAAGCGAGGTTGTTTCACTCCTCTGGGAACGAAGCTTCGAAATATGAAAACATGACTAACATACGAGCGTTCAAATTGCTTTGAGAAACATGAAAGTCATGTAAAGATAGCACATGAGAATATTCTGACATTCAAATATATATACTTAAAAACATTTCTTAGAAGTTTGAAATATAAAGGAGAAAAGCATATATAACATCGTTACAAAGTAACGTGACATTACTATACGGAATGAGCGACGCCCTTTTTGTGCGTCACGGAACTGGTGCCTATGATGAAAACATAGGACCTAAAACGGAAAACATGTGCTCAAAAGTTAAAATATTTGTTCGAAAAAATATCAGGATTGATGAAAATGATACTTTTCCGGAATAGGTGTGGTGTTATGGTAGTAATTAAACGATCCAGTTGTAAACAATGAAAAGGTTTTCCCCAAAGATGGCAAAAAGGTTTAAATAAATCCAAAGGATTTAGAGCTAGAATCTAGAGCTCTGACACCTCGGATAGCAATTTTGAGTAGGAAGTTGAGGGCACCAAGCGGGGTCCGCCTATGTGCCCATTTTAAGGTGTTATATTTAGCTAGTTCCGCTCTGATACGGTAGATCAGAGGAGCATTAGTAGTGTCGAGTCAGATAAGTAAAGAGTGAAGTAAATACTAAGAGATTTCTTTTACGTACTAATGTGAATTTACATGTGGCATATGAAGTTTGACCAATCTGTACTTTTTGAGTTATCGTGTTTACAATGTTTTCAAATTTTGACCTCTGTTGGCCGCAATTAACAGTTGACCTTAACACAAAAGTTTATCATTATTGTACCCACTGAGGTAAACCTTCATACTTAATATGAATTTTGCTATGTATACAAAGTTTTCAGATTCTGGCCTATGCTGATCTCAAATGACTTTTGAACTCCATAAACACCAAACGGTTATTGTACTCACTAAAGTGAACATACATACCAAATATGAAGTTGTACCAATGTGTAATTTTTCAGTTTTTACACAATTTTCAGACTTTGACCTTTGGTTACCTGAAATGACTCTTGACCACCGAAACACAATATGTTTCCTGCACTCACACTAATATTAACATACATACCAAGTGTAAATGTTGTCCAATCATATACTTTTGGAGTGATTGAGTTTACAATTTGAAGTGTCCCATACATACACACACATACACATACATACATGCATACACGCAATCATGATATTCAGCCTTCAGCAATGAATAATCAGAAAGTCAAATTTTGAGTTGCCAGTTTACAAAGCATTAAGACGTTGGTATCTGACCTCCATCAAAACCAGTACTTATACTCTCTAAGGTG
>WXZC020000579.1:0-11574 GCA_011317855.2 Paelopatides confundens
TGTTATATAGTACATTGGTCTGTTCTATAGTACATTGGTCTGTTCTGTAGTACATTGTTCTGTTCTGTAATACATTGGTATGTTCTATACTATATTGTTCTGTTCTGTAATACATTGATCTGTTCTGTAGTATATTGTTCTGTTCTATAGTACATTGGTCTGTTATATAGTGCATTGGTCTGTTATGTAGTACATTGGTCTGTTTTATAGTACATTGTTCTGTTCTATAGTACATTTTTCTTTTCTGTAGTACATTGGTATGTTCTATAGAACATTGGTCTGTTCTATAGTACATTGGTCTGTTCTGTATACATTGTTCTGTTCTGTATTATATTGGTCTGTTCTATAGTACATGGGTCTGTTCTATACTACATTAGTCTGTTCTATAGTACATTGGTCTGTTCTGTAGTACATTGTTCTGTTCTATAGTACATTGGTCTGTTCTATAGTACATTGGTCTGTTCTATAGTACATTGGTCTGTTCTATATACATTGTTCTATTATGTAGTACATTGTTCTGTTCTGTAGTACATTGGTCTGTTCTATAGTACATTGTTCTGTTATGTAGTACATTGGTATGTTCTGTAGTACATTGTTCTGTTCTATATACATTGTTCTGTTCTATAATACATTGGTCTGTTCTGTACTACATTGTTCTGTCATGTAGTACATTGTTCTGTTCTATAGTGTATTGTTCTGTTCTGTATATATTGTTCTGTTCTATACTACATTGGTCTGTTCTATAGTAGATTGGTCTGTTCTGTAGTACATTGTTCTGTTATATAGTACATTGGTCTGTTCTGTAGTACATTGTTCTGTCATGTAGTACATTGGTCTGTTATATAGTACATTGTTCTGTTCTATAGTACATTGTGCTGTTATATAGTACATTGTTCTGTTCTATAGTACATTGTGCTGTTCTGTAGTACATTGTTCTGTTCTGTAGTACATTGGTCTGTTCTATATACATTGTTCTGTTATATAGTACATTGGTATGTTCTATATACATTGTTTTGTTGTTTTGTACTACATTGTTCTGTTCTGTAGTACATTGGTCTGTTATATATTACATTGGTCTGTTCTGTAGTACATTGGTCTGTTCTATACTACATAGTTCTGTTCTGTACTACATTGTTCTGTTCTATAGTACATTGCTATGTTCGGTAGTACATTGTTCTGTTCTGTAGTACATCGGTCTGTTCTATATACATTGTTCTGTTATGTAGTACATTGGTCTGTTCTATAGTACATTTTTCTGTTCTGTAGTACTGTATATTAGTCTGTTCTATAGTACATTGTTCTGCTATGTAGTATATTGTTCTGTTCTATAGTACATTGTTCTTTTAAATAATGTATTGTTATGTTGTATATTGCATTGTTCTATTCTATATTGTATTGTTCTGTTATATAGTATATTTTTCTCTCCATTATTATGTTTTATCACTATGTACGGTAGTGCATTGCATGTACTTTTTCTGTTCTATAGAGCTATAGTGCTTAATTATGTTCTATATAGTGCATTGCGTGGTACACTGTTTTGTCCATTGTTCTGCTATGTAGTACATTATTCTGTAAATTGTTTTATTCGATAGATATGTAGTACATTGTTATGTTTTTAGTGCATTGTTCTGTACATTATTCTGTAGTACATTATTATGTTCTGTAGTACATTGTTCTGTATATTGTTATGTTATGTATATATGTATAATACATTATTGTGCTCTATAGTACATTATTATGTAAATTATTCTGTTCTATAGATCTGCAGTACATTGTTCTGTTCAATCGATCTGCAGTACAGTACATATTGTTCTGTCCTATATTGCATTGTTCTGTTCATATATTTGTAGTGCATTATTATGCTTTATAACACATTGTTCTGCATCTTGTTCTGTTCAATAAATGTATAGTACATTATTGTGTTCTATAGTGCATTGTTCTGTACATTGGTCTGGTATATATACATATAGCCCATTATTATGTTATATCGATCTATAGTGCATTATTATGTTCTATAGATCTATATTGTATATTTCTGTTCTATATATTGTTCTGTACATTGCTCTATAGTCTGTAGATCTATTGGGATGGGTTTTTAGGCAAGGGTGTGTTTGTGTGGCTAGGTATATATGTGTATACGAGATAAAACTAGTTTGATGGGGTGGGACCGTTAGGACACTACATAGCCCCCCTAAAAACACGAAGAGGGGAGGGCGAGGGGGTTCCAGCCAATTGGGGGAGGGCGACTCACCGTAACCCTATATCAAGAACACTGTACATACATAACGACTGAACCCATATCGAAACGTAGCTCCGAATCGACCTTTGAAGAAATAAAACAAAGATCCCAACTAAACGTAATATCTGTGTTTACGTTCTATATCTGTGTTTATCTGTGTTTACACGATCACAATGTATATACAATACAGTACGAATACCACACATGTGTAACAAACACTGATTAATTTGATCTGAATGAGACAGATTTGGGTCTCGAGTGTAAATGCGCAACAGTGAAGTTATGTAATCTCCCGAGATGGCTAGAAATGATATACACAATGGCTAGATATTATATCCAGAACTAGTATGTAGCCTGTATTTGTGGCCAGGTATTATGTATACAAAGAGAGCCCGTCAAAACAGTGCGCTCTTTCATTGAATATGTATAGATCTGAACACCAGTCACCAATCACAATTGTTTGGATGCTAACGTTACTTCACAAATTAATCAACGCCACGTAATTGGTGGATAGTCAGTTTGTGTTGACCAATAGCACCGGGTTATGTTTTTAAGCAGACATAACTGGAAATTCAAGCCCTGATTTTTTGCGGACGTTGTATTTTCATTCCTGGCCACCGTACCGTGTGGAAAGTAAAATAAATATGTGCTTCGCAGGCTAGATCTAGTCTTGAATGTGACGTACGTTGTAAGCATAGGTAGCTACTTTCATCAAATGTCAATATACATTTCTACAGACGACGGAATACTAACGTCATAACCTAAAATAAATTGCAGGGCTGTAATGGCTTACACGCGATTAACATCTTCAAATACTTCGCAAAATTTGACCAGAATGAACATATTAAAACATCACCGTGTCTGCGATAATTGATCCGTGTTATACGATTGCTGAGTAATGACGGCTCTTTGTTGTTTGTCACGTGATAAGTGCCTCGACACGCGTTCACATAGAGTCGTTATACTCCTTTTTGTCTCTCACATTGTTTGATTGTTTGTTTGTCAACATAAGTAACCACGTTGCCAGGTATGTCGATGAAGTGATAGCGTTGTAAGATATGTTTGTTTGTTGTCATCAAACGCATCACATTTCTTGAACTTTGATTTTATTTTAAAGGTTAACTTTCGGCACAAATTTACATTTGACAATTACGATTTATGGTAAAATAATAACAGAGCCTGAACATCACCGATAAAGGTTTATTTTGAGATGATACGGTGGCATGAATGTGTTATTCGTTCTATTAGCTCTTAAGATGTGATCCATTGAATCGTAACATGGATATACCGTTTAATGTAAACTCGGATAGAGTGCTTTCTACTGAATGTTTATTATGATGAATACTAATCCATTGTACGCCATATTTCCGAGATGAAGAAGACCCCCCAAACGAAAGGAAGATGTGAAATTACATGTTGCTAGACTATTTCTTCAGTTGCAAAACGGTTGTACATAGAAATGATACTCATTTCAAGGAAATGTTCGATTTATCTTTCCATTATTTTAGGTCCTCTGGGTTTTACGTTACGACGAAGCTGATCATTTCAGCCAGTGTAAAATAAAAAAGTTAGGAAAAAACGGAAAATCACTATTTAAAGGAGATGCACATACCCAACCACCATCATTAAAGGAACAGATGTAAATTTATTTTAGACTCGTGATAAAAGAGGAATGATAATCATCCTTGTGAAATTTGCATTTAATCCCTTCCTGTTTTTTCTGAGACATTTTCCAGTAAAGGTGAACTTTGTTTTGTCTCAAAAAAGAGGTGGTGGACTGGACGGGACATTACGAACAGACTGTCCACGATTGTTTTTTATGGTCCTGATATCCTAAGCTTGTTATTAAGCCCGCCGACTACATATTTATTTCCTTATGCAAATACAGTAAGAAGTAAAGATATGCTAAATTTCGTTAGGTCGTTGGGTGCTGGGAACAAAATAATTAGTTCTTTCTGACATACGACGTATATTTAATATGTATTACCTAGACAAATCGGGGTCCTGTGAAACCCTCAATCCTTCTTAGTTAATATGCAAATTTAATTTGCATAATGCATTGTTTCATGCATTTCATGGGTTTTAAGGGTAATTTCATGTAATTTTACAACCAGTAAGTCATGTAAGGTAGATTAATTGTTCATTCTATATCACAGAGCTAAAATAAATATAAATATATAAAATACACTTCTATAACTACTTGAATCGACCTCTAAACTGCAAACTTAAAACCTTTTGTGCCATTGACATCTTCTCGTTTCTTTGTCATACATGTGTGGCATCTATATTAATATATGAGGACTGCACCACACCGAGCACTTAGATATATTACATACGTAATGGTCAGCGATAGTTTCTTTCACATATGTTAATCGGTCAATATACACGGAGCAATAAAGTAATCAATGTCCAGTCGTTTTAGTATTTGTTTGTTTTCTGTTATGATAAAAAATAAATTTGAAAAATATATGAAATTTTCCCGTCGCTTATTGCCCCAATTGAATTACCAGTCATTCCGAAATAAAAATGCGATAGATTTAACAGAGGCCAGAATGAAATGAAGCCAAGACTGTTTATTTAATTAAGCGGAATTTGTCAAACAGTGAGAGGAGGAGGGGTCTCGTCATGTTAAGAATTTAAGGTGGGCGGGGACGGTAGCATATAATAAGGCAGTGTATAATGACGACCAAGGATTCCCATTGGTTAATGGTCATCAATATTGCCGCCAAATATGCTAGAAAGTTCAAAATATGGTCAGTGATGATCAAACTTTTAATACACCTCCAATTTACCATCCTCATAGTATTTTTCTTCCCTGAATTTAAACATTTTTGTTTACATTTGAACATTTTCCAATGTTTGTGAATACTTTTGAGGGTTACAACCTTGAGGAAGATACTTTTTGAAACTTCTAGCAGTTTAGAGCAAACTAATGGGGGGTTTAAATACTGCTGAACTTTAAGTATAACCCCCAAAACGTTAGACCTACTACAAGTTATTTTTACTTTACATATATGCCTGGCGGGCCAACTTTAAAACAAATTAAAGGGATATTGTAGTGCAAGAAATAAATTGTTTGAAAATAAAAATCTTCTGCAAATTTCCTGCATCACTGAGTGAAAGCCATATCCTTATATCATGATGATGTTTTATCAGAAAAATATGAATGACTAAAGTTGGTGGAATTGTATTCATGCATCTGCAGGGGTGGTCTGTATATCCTTGTCATATCTAATTCATGTATTACCTTGTTAAATTTATTATAATATTTTTCTCTTATTATTTTCTCTTGACATTCAAGTGAGTTACAATCATGTATATCAATTAACACAAAAAAAAAAAAACATAATTTAACATAAACAAAATCCAGTTGCCAATTCAATATTTTAAATCCAGTAAAGTATACTAATTTAACGAATAGCTTTCCCCAAATATTTATCTTCATATTTTTCTTAAAAATGAATTCACTAATTGATGTCTAAATAAGCTTTTAAATACTTCCGTAACCTATGTATTTAATAAAGGAATACTTTTTTTTAACATGTTTACCTTTAAATATGTAGTATTCACAACATTTATAACAACATTACAGCCTCACGGGAAAAATCGTCCCTAAAAAATAAAATAACATAAATGTCCCGAATGTCTATTGTAGTATTCACTTTGAAAAATAAAAATGTTATGCAAATGAAAGTCCAAATTACAGATGTAAAGTTACAGTAATAAAACTGTACAATTCTTAGGAGCAACTACATTTATAATTTAAAGATACATGTTTGTAGGAGTGATTCTGTAACGTAAATTACACTGAAACCATCATATCTGAATGTCACTTTGACAAGAACGAAATGGGATAATGCAATATAAAAGACCATGATGATTACTAAATATCCAGATATTCACACCATTTGGTGTAAGATGTTGATTTGAACTCCGACAATTTTAACAGTTTATTGAAAACAGACTTACACAACAAGTCATTATGGAGTAACATGATATTATATAAACTATTTATTGGATTTGGAATATTATGGTCAAGTTCGTGGAAGAAATCTCACCAAGACGAATTAATATAATTAATTAGAGCACAGTACTCAAGAAAAGATGTGTGAATGGCAAATACATTGACCAATGGTCTGTTGTAGAAGGCAAAGTAGGCAATTTTACATACTAAATTATACCCTTGTATTCAAATGATGGTAATCAAAGTGTTGATTATCAGTTTTAATAAAACTATTATTCTACAATGACTGGATTAAAATGTAATTTTCTTTTTTTTCTCAGATAAGTTAAATTACATTAAAAAAATAGTAACATGGTGTAAACATATCTTTCCAAAAATCATTTGTCACATGATGGCTTGTACGTCATGCTTTACAAAAATCATCAATTACAATACCATAATTTCGTAAATAACAATATTCAAATCCCTGATTACCATGTTACAACATAGACGTGTAACTAAAATACGTACTTTTTACGAGCAATGCATGGCTATATCATTTTGTACCACCATCATAAAACATTGAATAACCGGGTTACGGCTATATACGATCTGGATTGGTTCTCCAAGCAAATCGAAAAAAGAGGGTGCTAATATTTGTAATAAAATCACCAGCGTGATATGGAAGAGTAAGTAAATAATAATTACAATGTGTTAGGATTAATATTTTCAACATGGTTATTCTTCCTAAAACGCATAAGGTACGTGTCAACCATAAGTTTGGCATATTTTCAAATTTAACATTACCTTTTTATCATAGTTGTTTTTGTTAAATCGTTGTAGACACGTCAGTGTTAATGATTATACCCGCAGGCAATGTAAAATCCTCACCATGGTCCCAGTAAATACGATTCCGGCAATTATTTAAAACAATAGTAGAACCAGTTAATATTCCTATTCCCGTGACTATAGAAACGATTCATCAATATGGATTTTCAACCCGGAAATTCCACCAAAATAATTATTTGATTAAGTCGATTAGGAAAGGAAAGCTTGGTTAGTTTCAATGAAGAAAGCGGCGTCATCCGAATATTGAATCATTAATCACTAATATATTAATACATTGTGTGGCCTAGTGGTTAGGATCCGTCTTGCAGCTGGGAGGTTGGGAGTTCGATTCCTGGCAGAGTCATTGCCAAGACTTAGAAAAGGGACTTACTGCTGTATACTACTGGGTGTTCAGCGTTAAAGTATCAGAGTCGGGCCAGTTGGGGTATGGATGGTAACCCCCTGTGGTGGGGGTTGCCTGTCAGGAAGGGCATCCGAGACGTAAAAATTCCGCCAAATCAAATGGTTATCAAAGATTATCGAACGTCTAACGCCGTGAATTACGGGAAAAACGGACGTAAACCGAAGAAGAAGGAATATATTAATATATTCAATAACTTAACGCACAAAATAAAGAGATATGGGGATGGATAACGGATCATCTTGTCTGTATCCTCTTTCAAAAAAGAAAATCATGTGACGGAAAGGCTATTAACGAGGACGAAAGAGGAAGCAAGGTTATAAAATGTGTCAAACCACGGTCAAATATAAAGACCAATATTAAAGAGATTTAGTACCGTTCTGATAAACAGATAAAGGATGGGGACACGGGTCAGACGCCTTTTTCAAAGTTAATTGTGAAGAGTAAACCATGGCTTTCATCTTACTGAAGACTAAACATGATTTCACAAATAGTACGAGTATACCATCACGATATGACGACCCTTTACAAACCCGTTTTTGGTCAAAAGAAATTAAATGAGGTAAAACATCGGACTGGCAATGCAAGATGATGCAAGTTTATACGAAATGTTAACAGAAATGGGTCATCACTTTTTTAAGAGATTGCGAGACTTATCACCTTTTGATATATTAATGTAATACTAACTTTCCTCTGAGCAAAATATAGCAAATAGTGTTCATAACCATACTTCAGAGAACGTATTAAGAAATGACCAATTTTGTCCCCGAAAACAACTCTTTAAAAGTTCCGTAGTATAGGCCCATCGGGTCCATGGGATGTATTACTTTTTGCATTTTGCAAACTATTCGATATACTGTATCATAAATTACAGAGGGTCGTCTAAATATATAGACTGCTGCAATGATAATTGTTTTATAAAATTGGAAAAGTATGGAAATGGTAATGTGCCATCAAAATGTTAAGATCTTTTTGTAAAATATGTTTACAATTTTCAACAAAATTATGAATTGTTCAGTTAATGTGTTAACGATTTGCAACAAATGGACGAAAAGTGTACAATGTATCATTTAACTGTAAATTGACAAATTGTTTACTTTTAAAATTTCATCAATTTAACATTTTGCAGCAAATTGATGTATTGTTCACTTAATATTAAGTTTCCAATTTTCTGATTTTTTTAATGATCACATATGTATCTTAACAATTCGACAATTCGTAACAAAATATTAAAATACTAACTTCTTCCCTGAATAATTCGTTATTTTGCACAAAATGTTAAAATGATCAAATATAAAAATGATCAATTCATCAATTTTCTGCTAATGTCTCCTTGAGTAATGTCTCCTTGGGAAATGAGTAATTCGTCATTTACTTGAAAATGGTCAAAATTGTCAATCTTACAAGAAGTAATCAATTCGACAATTGTCTATATTTTGTTTACATATATAAGACAACAATTCAACACATGTTATTAAAACTGTTAAGATATGTAAGTAAACAATTTAACATTGTTACGGCCGCTTAAAGTTTCCATAGAAAAGGTCTCGTTAAAGTCAGTAACTGAAGGAAGCATATCTTGTGAGCTGTAACGATTTCGGTATAAAATTCGTAAACTTCATGTTGAATATCCTTCTGATAAATAATGTCCTCATTGTTATTATTTGTAAGGAGGGAGGTAGATTAGCTTCATCACACGTCACATCAATCACCCTCATTCATAAGGTTTAACACGCCATGATGAACATTTTGATCGATAGTGTGTATATATGTATGTATGTAATTACCAGTATCCATTTCCGGAGTGAGCACTACATTCCAATCGACAACAATAATACAATGTAGAGTGTTAAAATCAATCAATAATACATATTATGTAATATCATGAGTTTGGGCCATATCGAGACAATCAAAGCTATAGTATATTGCACAATGTCTGACTTAATCGCAATTCAATTACAATCATTGTCACAACATGTCTGATTAATATTACAATAAAAAATGTGTGTTCATAAATATGACCACCCCATTATAATTATAATTACCTGGCGAAAATAGCAATCATATTCTCATTCCTTTGTAACTTTATTAGCAAAACTATGATCCCAAATGAACCTCATAAGGACAATAAAATGAACTATTAATATTTGTTTAATCATAAAAAAACGTATGTAAGGAATAATGAAATGAAAATAAAGCTTTAATTTGAAGAACACCTGCCGTGATGACATCAAAGACGCACCCGCTATGACCTGATGGCACCAAACCCCCGCCACCCTCGATATGTTATGATGACATTACATACCACCTATTGTGATCTGACGACATCACAAATTACCCACTGTGATGTGATGACATCACAGTCCCCCGCGGTGATATAGCATCTCAGACCTCCGCGGTAATATGATGACACTACGTACCATCACTGTGATGTGACAACCGTTGTGATATGACATCACATACCACCCGCTGTGATCCATATTTCGGAGTAACGAAAGGCTCATCTGGCAAAAATATGTTCCCTCAAATAATTTTAGAGTTATATGAACAAGATATTAAGTGTAGAATATGTGTGTCTTCCCTACAAGTCTCAATCTCACATTATATATACCCCTGATACATTCAATTGAAAATATGATACAAAAGTCAACAATAATGTATTTTCAGTAAATGGTATATCTCAAATATATATATTTTTTAATATTTTGTGATACAAGCAATAATTTATATTTACATATAATTGTCTAAAAATGACTTGAGTAAGTCTAAAATTATGTAACAAATTAATTAAATGAAGATGTGTAATGATAATGTTTTTGCTTATCATTTCACATCTTCATTTAATTAATTTGTTACATAATTTTCTTTTTGAGTTTTATTCGCTGACTTGAAGAAACCCTTACACAAAGTAAAATAAAAATAAAATTCCAAATATATCAACGTTTGAAATAAGTTATATAACGGAAAAAAAGAAGGAATAGGCGATTGTGTGGCCATTACGTCATTTGAGAGACAAATGGCACCGTCGATTTGTAACTTTGAAATATGGATATCTTCAAAACGTAACCATATTTTGAGTTCCATTTTGGTGAAATTCTTCGTTGTTGGTTATGATGATATTGCAAATTGAATGTTATATGGTCTAGCTATAGAAATGCCAATAATGCATAATTGTGTTTTTGTGGGGTGGGGTTGGGGAGGGTAATTGATCTAAATAAGCTGGTAATGTTTCATTACTATAATTATGCAACCTCAGATATTACAATACATGCTTCTGATGATATACACATGAACGTCTCAATGGTATAATGATTTGCAGATTGACATGAAACAAAAAGAACATTCGACATATAACTAACTCTCTATATACATCGTGAGTGTGAATGCGAGACTTACTATTAATGGTTTATTGAACTGGATTACTTTCGATGTAGCATAAGTGCATAAATACTGATACGGGCGCGACATGGGCGGGGGAAGTATATATGAGGGGGAGGGGATTAAAGTGAATATGTACCCACTATTTTGAACTGGGAGAGTATATCTGATGTCCCCCAATAAACATAAGATATTCAACTAGAATTGTTAATAATTTGATATGCTGGCCGCTTAGAGCTATCATCTAAAAATGCACATTCATATTAATTGTTATCATACTGTATCTGTCATCTGTGTGAGGATCAGAATACACAATTATCCGTCATGGGGAGGGGACACACCCTCCCATTGGACCTATTCCCGAGAGTGCTTCGCGATCGGAATTTGGCTTCGTTAACAAAAATCGCTTCCTTGGGGCACAGTTATTAGGAGCTGCTGAGTTCATATTTCTCATATAAAAAAATATGTTTTTTTTAAAGTTTAATTTATATCATAATTTTCCTCATAAATAAGACTTTGTAGTAAAATACAAGACATTAATATTCTTAATTACGTCAAATCGTACGAATCATATAAGAAAGCTGTCATGTCATTGAAAGATGTTGGAATCAAATCCTATATATCGAGATATGTCAAGATGTCAAGTTAGTGTAACTTGACAACTCAACAATTATCATGTCTCTGACGTGTTGTCGAGTTTCGTGTAAGACAACAACTCGACAATCTGATATTTTTTACTAAGATTTAAAGTTACTGAAACTCAGC
>WXZC020000580.1:0-11566 GCA_011317855.2 Paelopatides confundens
TTCTTAGATACCCATATCCTTTATGACGTCACAAGTATCGCTATGTAAAATATCAATCCAATGTAAGACTGGTATTTCCAATCTCTACAACGTGTAAGGTCAAGATAATCATTAATTAAACACTGGTAAAGTACATGTAACATGAATCACGTGATATACAATTAATGTCACTGTGGAGATATATTACATTGCATATTATTGATGCTCTCTGAATATTTTTCGCTTTTTTGTATAGATTGTATCAGCATACATACCACGACTATCCTTTCTCATCTACACAATATGCTCTGCTTTAAATTTTATCGGCTGCCTCTTCATCACAGAGACTACTGGAAAACCGATTCCGGTGAGAAAGAAACTAAATTTCCCGATTTCACTTTAAAGTAATTGGTTCTGTTTATAATGTAATTTCTCTCGCTATAAACTACTCTTGAACATACATTATATTGCTAGTGTGTTGCCTTAAATCAGCTGGTTATGTTTACAATGTATTTTTCTCGTCATAAAATACTACTGAACATAAACTATATCGCTAGTTTGTTGCCTTAAAGCAGCTGGATCTGTTGATAATGTAACTTATCTCGCCATAAAATACGCTTGAACAAAAACTAAATTGTTAGTTTGTTGCAAGCTGGTTCTGTTTATAATGTAATTTCTCTTGCCATCAACATACACTACATTGTTAATTTGTTGCATTAATGTCACCTATATTATTAAAGCACAGAGTGTGAACACATGCATAGCCTAGCCCTACAACGATTGCATACTATATGTATCTATACCTAGGCTACTTTGCATATAAACATCAAGGCATAGGTTGTTATTAACATTAACTGATTTAATCGCACCTTCATAGGTCCGAACAAATACTTCATATCTGGTAACAGAACATTGTACTATATTTACTTTAGTGAATTTGGAAGGGGGAGTGGGCTATAAAATTATATGCAGCAGCAGTTGCATGTAATATGTTTTAACTATATTTCCAGACAATGCTTCCATTAATTAAAAAACTCTGAGCTTTCTGGTAACTGATACGTGCCTGATGTGACGTTGCCATTGTCGTAGTAAAATGTGGAATATCGAAATGATGATTTTTTTTTCATAGTACTTTTAAAAATTAAATTTCCACATTTCATAAAGTTCCTTACACACATCATATATTGTTGGTTCCTCGGACTCTTATCTTTCTTTCAAAATCCAGTCACATTCTTGTCTGCTCCCCAATGCCTCTAAAAACTTAAAGGTTATTGGTGTTGTCCCTCTCCAGAAAACAAAATACTCCAAACATGATCACATACATTCTATACTGCCATCTTCATAGCTTTTTTTTACTGAAACCTTTAATTGTTTATTTTGGAATACCTTTAAGTTTAGAATTGTTACTTCCACGGGACGTCATCATATTATAGCTTTAGTTATCAAGAAAGGGACACTCTTTTCACGTTTAGTCATTGTTCATATATGATGATACAAGGTCGGACGTTGTCATGTAATCCTTTATTTGCAAAATGTAATTTTAAAAATGATAGTCTCCATATGAAAAATGACTTAATTGTGAAAAACATATATATTTGTTTTCTCAAGGTGTATAAAACTTTGTCGTTGTATCTCGAGAGTGATCGATACAATAACGTAGAGCTAAATACAAATGAATGTAGAAACAGGAATTAAATATCCATTGACTTCTTATTTAGCATACAGTTCTGTTTCGTATAAGTACCGGTGTACATACACTCCTCATTAGACAACGTTAGAATATACATTTAGCATCATATAATTGAGAGCAACGACGCGCGTGTATTATATTGTTACTATGATTAATGTGTAGTGCGAATTGTTACGTCGCGTTTTTTCAATGAGTATTGATTTAATATGGCTAATTGCGCAGTACATGTTCGTCGCGACTTTCAATAAAAAAATGTCCTTGTCCCTACACTTACAAACAAATTCATTTCTCCTTTTTAACGTTGCCAATTCTGGCTTACATATGATATAGTACTCCTCCGTTATACATAAATTACGTGTCTTGGTTGAAGTATAGTATGGTGTTTTCTTGCTTCTCATATTTCTTATGTTTGTCTTTTAACTCCCATATTCTTTTACTTAATTATGTTGCCTTACGTCTTGAGTCGTTGTTAAATGAGGCTATGTGATTCATATATATCGCCTTAAAATCTGTGGATACCAGGCCTACGTATGTTTCATTCTTCTCTTCTTTTTTTATTGTTGCCTGATACACGATGTATTTGGTTATGCATTCTCCTTTTAGGGGGACATTTTGTGTTACGCGACAGTTATATTTTCTTTCTCCCATAGTTTTGTCTTTCTTCAGTTTTGACTTGTTGTTTCCCTCTATGTCATGTTTATATTCGGCATACAGTTATACGACAATTTGATTGTGTTTCGGTTTAATATTTTGTGCAGCGCATTACTTGGTGGAAAAAATTTGTCTATTATTTTTAAGAATTTGTTCCCACCATATTTGTCTTTACATTTTAATTGTATGGTGGGTTGTACATACTACGTCACGTTTCTAGATCTTTGTGGTTGCTGTGTTTGCACGTAATGGAGTTATATTTACGTCGCTCTTGTTTAGTGCATTTTGGTATGTTGGTATCGCTTTATCAAATATGTCTTTACTTGATGATATTTCATATAACCTCTTGTTAAATCCTTCTGGGGTATTTTTTAGTACCATCATTGGGTGATTAGAGCTAATGTTGACGTATCTCGGAACGTTGTTAGGTTTCATATAAGGCATATATTCACCGGTTTGTAAATTGAGTGAGTAGTATATAGGGTGCATGTGACCACCCCTTCGATGCCCCATGGTGTGTCATCGGTGCCTCTATTTGTGGCTCCTATTTGTGACATCTATTTGTGACCTTATTGTATGTTCTTGTGCCATCGCACTTTTATATCCTTATGGTCGCACTTGCTCGTGTGTCCACCCGCATATTTAACCTCTTTTCTTTTTTCTTAATTTCTACGATAAAAAATACGGATCATTTTTCCTTTTCTTTTGTTGATGGTTGTTTTTCTCAAATTCTTTTGTATTATTTTGATAAGAGATACGGGTGTTAAGTATTAGATACCGTATGTAATACCGTATGGAACATGTTTGTTTAATTTAAGGAATTATTTAAAGAAATGGATGTAAGATAGATTATTTAATTTAGTTGTCAATTTTACAGTCGGTGGTAAAGTAAAATACACTAGTTTAAAACTGTAAAAATGACCATTTACTGTGAATTTTACAATCAATTGTAAAGTAAAATACCGTTTCAAACTGTAAAATTGACAATTTATTGTAAACTTTTACCACTCTCCGTCATTATATTTACAATAGTAAATTGTTAACTATCAATTTTACAGTCAAATGGCTGTCAGTTAAATGCCAAATTCAGTTTTAAACTGTTGTAACCGTTAGAGTCAGTTGTATATTACCATACAGTAATACAATGTAACAGGTAATTTTGCTAACAATCATTTCACTTTGTTTCGAGATATAAGAAAAAGCTTATCATTGCAAAGCATTAATTATACTAGTGTATTGGGTACAAATAATGCGTCATATTAATGATCCTTTAGAGAAATGCAAATTAACAAAGATGATTATTTTATTAAAACTTTATTGGATAATCTTCGAACTGTACAGTTTTAATAACTTTGAAGAACATATTTAACCTTTTTCATGAACTATTTACCAGCTGACTACTGACGTAAACCTATGTAGTCATAAGCAATGTAAATCATGCCACTTAAATCACTTACCAGTTTACAGCTAACATAAACCGTCGTGGTCATTAGGAAATGTAATCATGCCACTTGAATCATGCTTTTATTTTGAGAAAGCAGTTTAATATGAAAATGTGTTTTATTTGAAATTAATGGACAGGTATTTAAAGGGGGTAATGTGTTTGAAATAAACCAATTGTGTTATCTTAAGTTTTCTTATTTGTTTGATTTTTTTAATTATCTGATTCCTCTTTCAAAAATAGGTACGTATGTACATTTAGTACATTATTACAGACATGATATTAACAATGCAGTTTGCACCACTAAGCATGAGGTAAATGGTGTGAACAATATAAACATTTTGAACTCAATAATTATAAGGTCTTTTGCAAAACTAATGATACTGATCTTCGTATGTTGGTAAGCAGAATATGATATTAATGTTAATATTAGGAAAATAGGTATAAACATGTATGCAGTGATATTTTCCTTTACATTGAAGTGAAAATTGATCAATATGGCTATAACTTAACAATTAGTGAGCATATAACTCTAACCTTTGTAGCTTCTTCATTGGTCCATCAGAATGGGTGTTCATGATGCATATTTGTAACATACTCAGTCTCAAAGTGTTACAAGACATGATAGATGGTTTAATGACACATCAATATGTGCCAATGAAGGGCTATGTTCGGAATAGTGTTACAAGGTTCATTGTGCTTAAATAAGGACAGGCCTTTTGGGTGGGTGCCATATTCAGTTTAGATCCCTTCTCAGGATTAATCATCAAGAGGCATCTGAAAAATAACAAAACAAAATATTGTAAAAACAAGGTATAGATACCTTGCCAACCTATCACATTTCATATTCTACCTGTGTACAAACAATATTGGTTCAGATCATGTAATTTAATATCTCAACATGGTTTTCCTACTTTGACATTTACTTAAATGACAAGTTTGTTTGTTGAGAAAACGTGTTGATGGTATTTTCACAGTCTGCCCTCTAAAAGTGATCAAATTAGGAATGCAACATAACTTGATTCTGACCGGAACTAAAACTTGGTCAAGTTAAAAGGGATAATGTTTTAAACAAACAAATACATCAAATAATTAATAGTTACTATTTGTTTGTTTGTTAAATTCCCCTTTCCAAAATAGGAACATCTGTTCATTTAGTGTCACAAAAGACCCTCTTACTGAGTAGATATTGACAATATATTTGTCAAATTTCTTAAAACTTGGCAAACATAAAGCAAAACGTACAAACAGTGTAACTACAAGGTAGTTGTAAATCTAAAGATACCCAACTTAGTGGAAAGTGGAATCGGACAAAGTTTTCAAATGTTGACCTATGTTGACCTCAAATAACCTTGACCTTCACCAAAACAATAGAGTTAGTAATGTTATCGTGTTTATGAGGTTCAACTTTGATCGGTTGACATCATCTGCTCTTTGACCTCCACAAGAAAGTAATATGGTTCATGTAGTAACTAAGGTGAATATACATAAATATGTTTTCTCAGGCTGAACTTTGGAGTTACCATGCTTACTTACACACTTTGACCACTGTTGACCTCAAATGACCTTTGATTTCCACAAAATCAATAGGATACTTTTGCTCTTTAAGATGAACTTACATACTAAACATGAAGTTTGCCCAAGCTGAACATCTGGAGTTACCATGTTTACAAGGTTTTTAGACTGACCTCTGTTGATATCTGACCTCCAGAAATACCAATAGGGTTCTTGTGCTCACAAAGGTGAACCTACATACTAAAAATGATAGTTTGCCAAGCTGTACTTTTGGAGTTATCAAGTTTGCAATATTGTCAAACTTTGACCTATGTTGACCTCAAATTATCTTTGATTTCCGCACAAAACAATAGGGTTCTCTCAAAGATATGGTTCTTGTACTCCCTAAGGTGAACCTATATATTTAATGTGAAATTTCTCCTCACTGAACTTTCTGAATTACCTTTTTTATAAGGTTTACAGACTTTGACCCCTGTTAACCACATATGACCATTGACCTACACACCTAATATGGTGTCTGTTCTGAAGGGTCATTGGAGTTTCTATTTGTGTTATATTGAGTCCATGACTTATTTGCATGTAAATGCACCACTGGTTGAGGAATCTTGTGTATATGCATGTATTATGTAACTTCTTCACATTTTGAATGCCTCAACATTCCTTGTATTGTTATACTGAGCTGTGCTGGGAGGGTCATTCTTTGTATGTATCAGAGTTTCTGATGGAATTGGTGGTTGCGCAACTACCATGGTATGGAGGAGAAAATAAACTTATTGAAACTTTAATTATTTTGTTGTGTATTTATGTTCAACTGGCGAACAGTGTCTGTACTCACTAAGATGAACATACGTCCTACTGTACATATTAAGTTTTCCAAAGCTGAACTTTTTGAGATATCGTTTTTACAATTTTTACCAGATTTAGTCCTCTATTGACATCAGATCGTTGACCTCCACCAACACCAATATCGTTCTTGTACTCAATGTAGATCATGTAGTTTAGGATTTAATTTCTCAAATTTTAAATTCCAGCCCCTTGTTTTTGTAAATATAAAGGGTGTGCGGAAGACCTAAAACAAAGTTTTTGTTTTGCCTTATCATCGAAAGCAATACAAGGTATTAGTAATACACCATACAGGGGGTATTCTTGAACGTAAAGTTATTTTGAAAACAATACATGCATGTAGGCATTTCGAAACGGCATATAATTAGTCATAGCAATTCGGTTCCATCTTTTTATCAAACAGAAAACCAAAATGTTCTGTGGTTCCGATGCTTTATGGAAATATAGATTGAAGCTTTGCATAATCAATAAATATGCATGATCAATGAAACCAACAATATCAGCAAACTGAAATTGGTTAATTATCAATGTACTACAAACAACTATCTGTATGCCACCGTGTGACATAAATGTCATATATGATTTATTAGATAGTGTTTACAATCATATTAAGCACCACCCACCATACATATTAATGAATTTGTTGATAACATGAACATGAACACACTAGTTATTATCACTGCCTACAAGAACCAATAAGGCACATCTAATGTCCATGGGCTATCTGTGTTCCAACACATGACATAAATGCAATTTATGGTTCATTACTGTAGGTATATGGATTACAAGCTCTTTTTGGATGAATCACATTAAGCTCCACCCACATGCATATTAATGAACATCTGTATTTTTTATATTATGAACATGTACACACTAGTTAACAACACAAATTAAGCCACACGTGAATGCAGACAGACATTTGGTTGTAAAATATGACCATTTTAACATTTTATAATTAGCCCCCCCCCCTCATTAATATGCATGATATCACTACCAAAATCAATAGGGCACATCTACACTCAATGGGATATCTACGTACTACCAACTTACATCAATGCAATTTACGGTTCATTAGATCTTGTGTATATGAGCTTTTGTTTGGGTAAATCACATTAAGTTCCATCCAACATGCATATTAATGAACTTCAGCATTTTTACAACAGGAACATGTACATGCTAGTTAACAACATAATTAAGCTACATGGGAAAGAAAACGGATATTTGGCTGTAAAAATATGACCATTGAGCTCCACAAATAACAATAGGGTTCTTGTACTCACTAAAGTGAACCTACATATCAAGTATATAGGTTGGTTATCATGTTTACAAACCAAGGCGTCACACACACGCAATCATGACCGCATATATTCCTTTAGCCTTCGGCAAGGAATACAAAATGACATTCAAATATGTTTTTCAAACACATATTCCCCAAACTTAATAGTTTGGGTAATTATGAGGTGAAAATGGCCACGTACCAGTGGTGGCGCCAGCGGTCTGGGGGAACGTGTCCCCCTGTCGGCAGGCTGTTCCCCCCTGTCGGACACATATTTGTTTTTATATATTGCCCTGAAAAACACCAAAATGCGCTTAAAAACCTCCTCCGCCATTGATCGTCCGACCAGTTAGACCAGTCGGACCGATCACCACACTCGTCGGACCAATCACAGAACTAGCTGGGACAACCGCTGTACTCACAAACAAAATGTACATCCTTCCCCCTTCCGCTATTCGACATCTGACATGTCGAAGGCCTTTTGTTGTCGCTTTTTCTTGTTGGAAAAGAATTATAACTTACCGTCATATCAACCTGAAAACCACCATCATGTGCTTCGAAAAGCTAAGAAATTCCCTTGTCGGTCAAAATGTTGTGACCCTCCTGTCGGACTGCCCCAACTCCAACAATCCTGGTGCCTCCACTGTCACGTACTATGCCATGTGTCACACTGACCTCCATGCCTCTCCAGATGCAGTCTCTAGTTCCTGAAGTTAAGTGATGACACAAGTTCAGCTCCATGTAAGTTATACTAACTTACCAAACGCTTGGAGATTGTGAACCAAGGTTACATACAAAACAGTGGCCACCTCCGACCAGGTATTCCAACTCCCACCTCGGACATACCCTTGACTCAGGATGAACTGAAAACACATCTGCTGCTCATATACTTACCGTAATAAATCAGGGCTGGTGATCGTAAACCTCTGTCTGCAGGTACATTATTTTTAGGGGATGTGGGCTGAAATAAATATAGAATAATAATTAAATAAAGACAGGGAATAATTTATGTGATATCGCATAACAAAATGCTAGTATGCAATATTTTGAAATTGCTACACAAATGCAAATATGTATAGCAATTTTGTACAAAAACAAAACCAGGATTTTATAAAGAACGAATTAGACGAACTTAATTTAAACACTAAATTATTCCCTGAAAAGAAATGTAATATGAACAAGTATCTGTAGCTCTCCTATTATCATGGTAGGTTTTGCTTTTCTCTTGAGCCACTTGAACCTTCTCCCTTACTTCATGTGGGGGTTTAGACTTTGGCAATGGAGTAACTTCTGCAATATCCAGTTTGGTCAACATATGTCGCCAATGGAGTAGCATAGGTGGTTCCTCACATGTTGTACTATGTGGTGTATATCTGTACACACACAAATATTCACGGACTGCCCTGCGGGCCTCCTTGCCTTCAAGTCTGGCAATTTGCAAAATCTGCTTCAATACTCTATTAAAACGTTCAACCTCTCCGTTGCTTTATGGGTGGTATATTGCAGACATGTGATGCTTAATGTTTCTAGACCGTAGGAATTGCTTAAATTCCTGGGAAATGATCTGTTACTATTTTCGTTGGGTATCCTTCTCTGCTAAATACAGATAGCAAAAATTAAATCACCACATTTGTAGTAACTGTGGGCGTGAATGTTACTTCAGGCCACTTAGAGTAATAATCTACCACGGAAATCATAAGTCGATTATTATGTGGGGCACTCATATCTGGTCCTACTATTTCCAAGCCTAACTTATCCCATGCATTGTTTGGGTATGGCACTGGATGTAAAGGTCCCACTCTTGTACAACCACTCTTGTCACTCGATTTGAGTGTCATACAGTTTGATACCATTTCCTGGACCTGGCGGTCCATCTGGGGCCACCAGTATAACTTGCGCAATCTTTGTTTTGTTCATGTGCAATGGAAATGATCTTCCTAGTCAGTGTACTATGAACGACCACTCTGCCCCTTAAAAGAATGCCGTTTTGGTACGACAATTCATTTCGTACAGTGTGGAAGGGCAAAGCAAGCTGATCCACTTGTTTCCTATTTTCGGGCCACCCAATACATAGGTATTCAGTTATGTTTTGGAAGAATTCATCCAGCACTATGGCTTGCATTACTTATTTTCTGGAAATCCAACTATCCTCACACATATGCTGACAAACTCCACTGATCTCAGTCTCTTCAATCTGAGTTTGTGTTTCTTGTATAGCAGACTGATCTATATCCGCTGGTAGTCTGGACAGAGCATCTGCTACTAGGCTGACCCTGGCTTATACTGGATATCATAATTGTAATGTAGCAGTCGGGTACCCCAGCGTGCAATACGCATTGGCCTGTGGCCAGTACCTGTGGTGGCCAACAGGGTTGTAAGAGCCCGGTGGTCTGTTCTTATGGCAAATCGACGTCCCCACACATATGTGTGGAACTTTTCGACTGCCCACACACAGGACAATACCTCCCTCTCACCCATATAATAGCGTTGCTCACATTGGGTCAACTTACGTGATACAAAGTAGATTCCTCTACCATTGACCACGTGGGAGAGGACGGCTCCCAATCCATAACCCGACGCATCGGTGGTTAGTATTATTTCCTCATTTGGATTGAATAAAACTAGAACTGATTTGCCAGAAATAGTTTGTTTCAGACTGTATAATGGTTTGTTGGCAGTATCTGACCAATAAAATGAATCACAGTTCATGGTATCTCTTATGGGTTGTACTAATGTAGCAAATCCCTTTATGAATTTGGCATAATAGCCGGCAAGGCCAAGAAATGAGCGCACTTGCTCTTTGTTTTCTGGTTTGTGGGCATCTTTAATTGCCCGTACTAGGTCTGGTGAAGGGTGGATTCCCTCACTGTCAATGACATGCCCTAGCACTTCAATACCCGGGGCATTGAACACACACTTCTCGTTAAGTTTCATACCTGCGTTTTGCAGTCTGGTAAGTACTTTCCGAAGAGCTCTGTCATGCTCTGATTTTGTTTTTCCATATACAATAATATCATCAATAAAGCATTCCACATTTTGCAGATCTTTCAAGATTACAGACATTACCCTTTGGAAACATGTAGGGGCAGATGCAAGTCCAAAGCAAACACGCTTAAACCTGTATAGCCCTTCATGGCTTACGAAGCATGTTAGATTACGGCTACTTTCATGCAGGTCGAGCTGATGATATGCAGCCTTTAGGTCTAGCTTCGTAAATAATTTAGCTCCATTCATTCTTGAGAGTAGCTCATCGATATGTGGGATGGGGTGTTTCTCGATTATGATCGATTCATTCACCCGGCGCATATCCACACACACCCGCACATCCCCAGATTTCTTTATGGCAACCATCCCAGCAAACACATAACGTTATCAGAACGTTGTAATAACGTTAATAACGTTATAATAATGTTATAATAACGTTATGTGTTTGCTGGGAAGAACCACGAGGCTGGATATGTTTGTCAACAGTTAAATACTCTCATTTGCTCCTCTTCAGCATAATGTAGTTAACATGTGGTGAAAGTGTGCAGATTATATGGGCATTTTTTTAATCTTTCAACATTTTGAGGTACTCCCTGGACATGCTTGGACAAGTCTCATTGACTTTAACTGTCCATTATATGTGTGTAATGCACTTCTTCAGCATCATGTACACACAATGGTGAATGACTTTCACCTACATATAGTGTAGCCCCAAAATTTACATTCTGACTTAAAGGAGAAGCATATGGAACCACCATCATAACATATGTTCTGGCTTTTTCTGGGAAAATACTTGACATGCATGGCTAAAATTCATACATGTCCAAATTTATTCGAGTCTCTCCAGTGCTTGGATTTAATTATAATATTGATTATTTTGTTCATTTTCTATGATATAAGGTGGTATGTATATTGTTGCTGTAGGTGACATGGTTTACAATTATGACCGAGTCACAACTCCTGTAGGGAGAGTACCGGACTCCAAAAGTACTGGAGTCGTTTTTTATGGCGGCACCAGCATATATTCGTTTCGCCTTCACAGTTTATAAGAATCACAATTAAGCAATCAGTAAAATATGTACGTTGTCCTTCTTACGAAGCACTATAGCATACAACCTTGCTTAGAGTCAAAATTCACGCGATTTGTATGACGACTCACAAAGTGGTGTTAGTTATACTTGCCAAG
>WXZC020000581.1:0-11554 GCA_011317855.2 Paelopatides confundens
TTGTAGACTCTGCAGACATAAGACAACACAAACATGTTTTTATGTGAGTTTTTAAAAATTCCTCATAGCTCCGAATAGGAAGCATCATTCCAATAATGAGGTTAAGGGCAAGTTCATATCTGAGATGAAAGCGTGACCTCATGAACAAAATTGCGAACAATTGATATATATATATATCAATTGTTCGCATATATATATATATATATATATATATATATATATATCAACTCTTATTTGTGATAAATAAAGTGGTCATAATGGGAAAACTAAAATGGTATTATGAACATTTCATTCGTTTTACATTTTAAAATGCACTCTTTAATAATACGTCCATCTGAATATGTCCTCCCTTGAGCCATTTAATTTACACTTTTACGATCTTCGTGAAATGTGATCGTTCCCATATATCTATTCTTCTTTCTGACAGATAAAATCGGTGTTGGGGTTGAAATTAATATGCAGAGAAAAATAAATATATGGACGATGTAGTAAGAAACTGCACCCCAAGCATGAAATTTACACATCTTTAAGGCCGTCTCCATGAAATATTTTTTTTCGTTTTATCGGCGAGATTTTAAATATTTGTTCAAAATTAGGTCGATGTGCTTCCAAAAGCACGATTAAATGTAGTGATGTCAGGTCGTTGGCACATTATATCTTACCGGATATGAACTATATATGAAAGCATTCCGATATACCTCATTATCACTGTTGACAGACTACACATTGTATGACTATATGGGCAATTGAAACAATGCTCCTGCATTTTTCCATTGCATGATACCGAAACTCATGGTGGAGGTGGGGAGGGGGTGGTTCATGTGTCTTATCAAAACACTTAAATTGGATGAAATTGTCTATATAAAATTATCCAATCTAGTGCTAAACTAATCGACTTGATTATGATGTCACCTAGTCGTTCATGTGACCCTCCCCAAAGAAACAAAACACACATATAGGAACTTCGCGTGGCCAATGGCATGGTATTTGCATTGTAGTTACGAGTACTACCATTTACATAACCCTGCTTTTCATGTCAAAGTTTTCCTATATGCAATGTAAGTAATACCTAGTCTGAAAGCAAGGATAAGCCATACAGCATAATTCTAACATATAACTATATACAGGATAACACTTTCTTAAATAAAACATATGAAACCACCAACTAACTCATATCGATATATACAAATTATCAAAATCCTAAATATAAGCATTTACCGGTATATGCAAGCCTGATGTCATATCTTAACTATGAGCTGATGAGTGATATATTGAACAATTGTTGGATTATTCATTCAAGATGATCGTGTTTGCCCGTATGGCATCAACGCAATGATATTATAATATAACCCCACAGTGTCTTAGCCAGTGACAACATGACATTTACTACTGTCATATCAGAGCGGTCTATCATTCTAAGGTTACCGACTTTACAAATCCAAGTTAAATACTGTTGTCCCCATCTTGATAGAAAGACAATTAACTACGATTTAATATTATATTCCCGTAAAGACTTCATGATGAATCGAAAAATGAAATTTTCTTCACTTACGTTGTGTAATTTGATTCTTTATTTTGAATTTATAATATGCTATACATTGTTAGCAATGGAAATAATCATGTAACTTCAAAGTATGTAAGCTGACTTAGGTCAAAGTACTTTTTGTGCCTTTAGACAGTCAACGTGAATAATCGTCATGTAGACGTTTTATACAGCACTGCTTATAATGTTGTGAATAACTTGTAATAAGTTACAGTGATTATGAATACATCAAAGGCAAAAGATAAGACTTGAAACTTCCAAACCTGATGAGGATTGTGATTCACAATAAATTACAAGAAATATGGAATTGGTAAAGGCGAACTTGCCACTTTTAGAAGTTACGATAATTGCATGATCGCAACTTAAGATAATGCTTCTGGAGAATTCCTTAAGATAATGCTTCTGGAGAATTCCTTTTATATTAGCAAAGCTATGCCAAGTGACTGAAGCAAACAACTGAACTCAAGAAAATGTTGTGAATCCAGTATAACTGCACTAAGGCAATGCATTCTCATGTGCATACCAGATTTGCGACACAGAACTGTCGGAGTCTGAAGATGGTTGATTCTCCGATCGGGGAGTAACTGTTGAAACTCTGGAGATCATAGGGAGATACGAAAAACTACATTGTAGCTCTCAACGAAGTGGTGTTATTTTTCAGATTTACTCTAATATCTGCCTTAAATAATTCCACATTAATCGCAATTAATTATTACAGGCAATTTAGCGGCATCAAATATAAGGGAAAATTTTCGGAATTAACAAAATGTAAATATGTTTTCGTTTCCGATAAACAGACTTGCTTACCGATGCGTACGTACCGAGTCACTGTTCCAAGGAGTTTGCATAAAGTTACATTTTGTAAATACCCTAACGTATAGTATGTGTCGGTGATCTGTCATGGTTATTTATGAATTAAACTAATTACATCATATGCAACTACAAAAAAAAAACAAGAAAATAGTCCAGTTAGACTGAACATACTATTAATAAATATTAAGTAATAACCACCATTATATATTTGGAACATATCGTACTACATTATTCGACAGTTGCATCACTACTAGACTAATATATAGTACACATCGGATATTTTGCTGATAACATTCAGTTGTTAACATGATACAATTAATAACGATGCTATACTACATCATCATGGTACATATTGATAATGATTCCCAGTATATACACACTATGTATATTAGTGAATATATATATATATATATATATATATATATATATAATAATTATGTGAACTGGGGAAAGTTAAGCTCACCCGGCGAGGGTTCGTCAGCAACTGAATACAAACATTGACTACAAATCTGTACGTACACTGTGCAGCAAGCAACAAATGAAAAAGGGATACGGTTGACAGACTTAATAAAAAGAGGCAATTCATCAACCGTATTCTGATAGATGTTTTGTTCTGTGCCTGCAAGTTGAAATAAGTTCTGTTTTTGAATTCAAAGAAGAATGTTTGTCAGCTGTTATGATGAAAAACTTCTCCCATAGGCAGAGGTTGCATCTTTTATTTTTAGGTGAGTACGACTGGGCTCGTTTGATGATCTTCCATGATAAGTTAAAAATAATACATTTATCTTGTAAATTCCAGATGTATTTACTCAGTTCGGTTTGATTGCGTTTTTCTCTTTTATTGAAACTTGCTTTGTGGCTTGTATATCTAGTTTTGAATGTGTTGGCAGTAAGGCCGATATAATATTTTTCTTCTTTGTTTGTTGACACCGTTGCTTTGTATACTATGCCTTTCGCTGTGCATATATATATATATATATATATATATATATATACTTTCTTAGTGGTTCCACGTTTTACATACTACGTATATATATTAGTATATATATATAAGAATCCAAATAAATAACCAGAATGCAAAGTATATTATCCATGCTGCTACTGACTACTTAAAAATAAATATGTACACATTTATATTGATACATGACTGAAAGGTATATAAAACAACATGACGTTCAATCATTTTCAAACGAACAATATAATAACTATAAAATGAGAAGTAAAGTTGATTATCAACTATAATCAAACTATTGGCTTCGTTATTTAATTCATTAAAACACATAACATATACCACACCATATTTTTTACAACTAAGAAATATTCAGTATGTTATTATCTTTAGAAAAATTATATAGTTCCTTACCTATATTATAAACATAATAGTTATGTAGGTTATACTTTAATTCCATTTCTTATTTTTTCTTACAAATTAAAACATAAGTATATTAACTTCATATCCTACTGTTTAAATTTAAGTGTAAGGTCACTTAGCAAAGTAATTTCTCTTCACATAAACAATGAAACTTCAATCACAGAAAATATAGTGAAAAAAAGTATTGACTAAGATGGATCTGAGTATGGGATGAATATTTGTAACACTTTGACGCCACGTACAAAATGACAACCGTTGATTATATTGAGTAAGTAAGTATATTGACGATTATTTCTGTGTTCTACATATCTTAATTCCAAACGGTGATAATACATGTTCAGAGTGCATGTAGTGACGACGTGCTCTCACAGGAGTGAGTTTCATTTCCATCAAATAATGACGCCGTTCAAATTTAATCAGCGAGTGATAATACTCATTATATCTAGAGTTAAGTATTATGACGTCACTACATGAATCACTTTTCAATGAAGTCGTCACCATGGGCATTCAACTTGAGTGAAATCTCACTGTTTGGAATGAAGATGCTATGGTGTTACAACGACTGTGTACAATTATGTGGAATGATTTGTATTGAATCAATGGCGAATATGTTCAACATCGTACATATAATGAGATATAGTAATATATAGGGGTCACATACTGGACCATGAGCTGTATGAGTAAATAATACAGCATGTTTGGCAGATACGAGTTTCACGACAACTTAGTCCATATGTTTACATGGAAGTTTATTTGTGTTTGGAACAGTCATTGTTAAGTTATTATCACAGACAAACAACCAGAAATACAAAAAAAATGCATTGAGGTTTCGATGATGTATAATATGTTGAATTTGTTTAAAATGTAACATTTTATATATGGAAACAGTGCATGGTCATCTGCAGTCATAATGAAATATATTTTGCATAATCTTGTACTTGATATGATGCATCCACATGTTATATAAGCTTCCTATCCAAGGTTACATTCTTGAGGTACGAGATTTTGATATTCTGATTTCTGGTGACCACATGTGACCTTTGACCTCAATAAAAGCAACGCTTTTTGTAATCAACATCGGTCATCCCCATGTATGAGATTTATTCATGCTTCCCTTATTGAGATGCCGTGTTTATAAGGTTTTGACATGTTGACCTCTAGTGACCTTAAGTGACATTTGACTTCCACCAAATAACATGCCTGATGTACTCAATGTGGGACTTGGCTACATACCCATTATGATAACTTTTCTCATTTTGCCATCCGGATACCTCATGAATTTGACCTCCACCATAAACAATAAGCTTAATGTGTCCATTATGTATGGCACGCCTTTTGTGAAAAGTTATTTTGTCGTCCAGAGTAGTAACGTTGCCCGAACTCATGCCGTTTAAACTAATTATGTCAAAACTAATGTCGTCGAAAGCCGTTCGTCTCAACCCATGATGATCTTCAAACTCATTTTGTGAAAAGTCTTTACGTATCAACGCATTATGTCGTCCAAACCAATTTTGTCCAAAGTAATTTCGTCGAAAGTCGTTACGCCTCAACTCATTATGCCATACATACTCATTTTGTCAAAAGTTATTATGACCAAAGTCCTTTTGTTAAAAGTCATTTCGTTGAAATTCAAAATACAAATTCCTGTGTCTGCCTTTGTTGATAAACCTCCGCTATAAATTGTGAGAGCAAAAACCGATGTAGCTTGGTAATACGAACCAAACAAAAAACACCGGCTTCCGGTAAAAATAAAATGTTTGTCCAATATTGGACCAAATTAGCCTTATTCAATTCCCAAAAAGCACTGTAAACCGAAACGTTTGCGCGGCGGCCACATAATTCAATATGGTGCTGTAATTGGCTGAGAGGCATAACGCCCGTGCATAATACGACGTAATGACTTTCGACGAAATTACTTTTGACAAAATTGGTTTGGACGACGTAATGCGTTGAGACTTAATGACTTTTGAAAAAAAAAATTGTTGGACATAATGAGCTACGACTTTCGACGAAATGACTTTTGACATAATTCGTTTGGACAGCATGAGTTTAGTCAACCTAACTAGTTTAGACGACCGTAACATAACGTGGCACAAAAGGCGCGACATAATTATAGGTCATACACATGCAATGTGTGACATACGATGGCGTACAAAAGAAGTATGGACGAAACTGCAAATGTTACGATTATTATCGAAACCAAAAACCACGTGATCCTTTTAGAGGGTATTAACATTATATAAATGTACGAAAAAAGTATTGAAACGTGTTTCTACATTGAATTAATTATCGACGGCTAAAACATCTCTTCGTGGGGTTTTATCATTATATAGCATTATCATAATGGCCGGCGGGTATATTGGTCAAACTTGTTCACGTTTTGACTAGTGTCAACTTTCTTGATATACAACATAAACAAAATAAAACTATTACCAAATTTATCAGCTGCGTATATAATAATCTACCGAAAATATAGGTTCACATTTATTGTATCGTCTTTACGAGCCTAAAATAAGCGTACATCCACTAGTCTTGTACAGTATATAAGAAACTGAAGTGGCGTGCAGACGTACTACATAAGTCAAACAAGGTGCACTTGTTTGTCAAATGAAAGAAAGAAATGTAAATGTTTAAATGTTCTGTTAATAGAAGCTATCATAGGAAAAACCGTACCACTGCAGGCCGAAACATTTAATGTACGGATGTATACATCAGTGATACTCCACCTTCATCCATTTCAAGAATAAATAAAAAGAAGGCATCAATATTCAATAGCAAAGAAACTCGCTCATCACATCATGACTTATTTCTCGTATTTCACAGCATTTATTTTCTTAATTATATATATTGGAATTTAGATCTAATTACATTGTTTTCATTCGAACAGTTTTGAATCAGTCACCATTATAATTACATTTATTGAAAGGGAGAATATTTTCTGAATCATGTGTCTTCAAAAGTAGTAGAAATAGCGAAATATAAAGCGATGACACAGTAATATCAGGCATTCGTATGTTGATTTAATGGTAATGAATAAAATATCTTGTACATCGACATTGAGATTTTTACAACCAACATTTACATTCGGAAATACCGTACGATTAACAATTTCAGTCTTTATATCTGAGGGAAGTTACTTTACAAAGGCTAAAATAACGTTTACTTATATAAAAGCTCACCATGTTCTAAGGGATTACAAGGAGTATTGTAACCGGTTGAGCAGTATATGTGGATTCAGTGACAGGTCCATCCCAACAGATAATTGGTGGAGGTAAACTAGACGGCTGAAGGGTAGTTTTCATCAATATGATTGGAATAGTGCATATCGTGTTTTTGGTCATGTACGGTAATACATAATGACAACACACAAAACACGCACACTTACCACTCAGATTATTATCAACATAGAGAAGCATGCGCGCGAAAATAAATTCAATTAAACATACCTGTAGACTTTTGCCCCTCCATCCGCTTTTTAATTGCTAGGCCATATAATCTTGACCAACATAATTTGATGGACTGAACAGCGGTAAATTATGTTAGAGGGGATGAACTAGTTACCTTGATTCCACCAAGCTACGAAATAGATGTAACCTATCTTTAATAAACATCGCTTACTTATACCAGAATACTAGTATATTTTAAAATGATAATTTTGTATTGTTTTATGTAAGTTAATTAATATGTGATAGTATAGATATGTTAGAGTTTTCCATGTGGCTGTATACATACAGGGGTAGCTTGGGAGTAAAGACGTCTACAGTTGAAATGGTTCAAACCCGGATGATATCATCTTTGAAAGAGTTGACGGGATTATCGTACATGTTTGAAAGACGAAATCTGTCTCATCCCAAGTACGTCATCAGTCAGTTCGCACATACCTTGTTAAATCCTCCTGTGAACAAAAAAAGGGTAATATAGTTGTAATATGTAATTTCGTACTACCATTGACTTAATCTGTCACCCAGTCCCTCGTTGCAATGTACATTTTACACATCACGATTAACACCCTCGACATATATTATAATCTAGAGAATGGCACGACCGCGGGTTAAGCGCTTAGAGACTAATTGTAATTTGCGCTCTATAAAAACTTACATTATATCACATTTTACTATAAGCACTTTGATGAGGATAGCACAGCAGATTTTTTTTCTGTTTTTGATTTCCAAGATCATTTTCCTCATCGATAAGAAGCGAGTTGCATCACTCTTCTCTATATTAAAAAGCTAAAATATTCAACACCGGTGACAAAAATAGTTTCTCACTTTGTCACCAGAAAGTTTTAATGAAAAACGCACATCCCAAAATTCACTGGGCACATTAGCTCGGTTTACCGCATCTCATCGTGGCCGGGTGCTGTGCAGGGAGTTTTCTTTTTCATAATTGGCACTATCGCCTTTACGCCCATTCAACGCCGGACACTCCGTTACTTAGGTTTATCTAATGTTTAATGGTGAGCACTACGCAAGACGACAGTGGGTACCATTTTAAAATATTCAACATAACCCGGCCAGGACTAGGACTATCATGCCATCGGAAGCAAGACAGATTCTCCAACCACTATCAGTACTGATAGAGTGTCCGTGAGAGGTGGTTCAATCAAAGGAAGAGGGACAGAACGAAGAAGTTACCCATAACCGATGTTTTCCATTGGCCAAATGAGTTTGCACTTGGCTTCTCGACTCGTGAACATAGAAACATTAATTTCCTGTTTGAAATTGTTGTTTAAATCAAATCATACATGGCGCAATGATCAAATGACAATCATAGAAATAAAGCCTAAAACAATGTTGATAATTGTAGACCCATTGATAAAGCGTAACAAGAAAAGTAAACGTGAATTGTGATTTCGATGTTGTAATATTCTAAATATTTTAAGAATCAAATATGTTTGTGTACATAATATGTGCGACCTACAGTAAAATGACAGATATTTTGCACAATGGTTTACTTTATAAAAGACTAGGCCTATATGATATTTAGGAAATGTTCAACCTTTCCTCCGTGAGATATACTGTTTAACACAAAATGTTCACATTTTGACTTCTGCTGACCCAAATGACACTGGACCTCCATAAAAAAGTTTTTTACTTAATGTGTGGCATCCACATGTCATGTACGAGATATGTCCAAGCTTGATATACGGTGTGGTGTGTACAATGTTTCCAAATGTTGATCTCTGCTGACCACAAACAACATTTGCCTGAATCAAAAATATAGGATTCTTGCACGTGATATGGGGCATTCACTTATCACGTATGTGATCTATGCAAATTCTCTTCTTGGAATGCTGTGTTTACAAAGGTTTTGCATTGTGACCTTTATTGACCCAAAATGACCGTTGACCTCCAAAAACAATATGCTCCTTCTATTCAATATTGGGCAGCAATATAGGAACTTTAAATATCTATCTTACTTAAATATCTAACTTTTCTCTCTTGGTATATGTTTACAAGGTTTTCAGAAGTGACCATTGACTTACTCCAAAATAATGGAGTTATTGTACTCAATATGGTACATACCTCTGCAAAGTACGAAATATGTCAAAGTTTCCTTCTTGGGATACCCGTTTGCAAGGTTTCCGCGATCTGACAAATTTTGACCTCAAATGATCTTTGACATCAACCAAAAACAATAGGTTTCTTCTATCCAATATTGGCATTCATCGTGTCGAGTATGAGGTATGTCCACCTTTTCCTTCTTAAGATAACGTATTTACATTTTCAGGATTTGGCCTCTGGTGACCGTAAACGGCATTTAACCCTCACCAAGAACAAAACCCTTCTTGTACTCAATTTGGTACATTCACATGCAAAGTATACAATATAATAAAGGTTACTTTCTTGAGATACTTCGTGCATGCAACGGTTTTCAGAATTTGACACCTCCAGATAACCTCTGACTGCATCAAAATATTGTACTCAATGTGGTACATACATAATGCAGAGTATGAGATCTGTCAACGTTTCCAGTCCTGTAACATTGCATATACAAACATTTTCACGATTTGACATACGGTAGGTGACCTCAGATGACATTTGACCTCCACCAAAACGAAAGGCTTCTAGTACTCAAATGGGCCTGCATCCACATAATAAGCAGGATATTTTTCTTAGATCCCCGTCTTGAGATATCATGTTTACAAAGTGTTCACATTTTGACTTCGGGTGACCTTTAATCTCCACCAATAATATAATATTATTCTACTCAAGTGGAATCACAAAATATGAAAGTTTTCAAAGGTTCGCTTCTGGAGATATCATTTTAACAAATTTACAAAATGTTACGTCCAGATGTATGCACACATACATATATATATATATATATATATTATCATCAACCACCCCCCCCCCCCGCCAGAAAAAAAGACGTAATATTGATTACGTTGATTACGACATAGAAGTTATATTGACAAAACGAAAACGTTTAACATTCACAATGGGTATACATTATAGAGATCATACGATCCGACGTTTGCTAATAGACAGTCACATATAAGCAATGGAGGATAAGGCACAGTTAGAACTTCTTGAGATTAAAATGAGTAATTTGTTCCGATTATATATTAAGAAAATGCGCTTTTGATTTTATTCAGCGATTTTAAGAACAATGTTTCAAACTTGATATTGTCTACAAGTGCTCATTACCACACAGGCCTGAAGTATGCATTAAACCAGTTGTATTCAATAGTTTCACGCTACGAGTATACGACTAGGCCTAGCTCATATTTATGCGTTATGGTGTTTCCTTAATATCCCAACCACGTATATCATATGTCAAAGGCATAGCGCGTATATCTACTTGGAGTTCTTCAATAGCGTAAACAATGTTGATGTAATCTATTTTAAAGCTATATTTCTCAAAATATGTAAATGGTATTGAAATATAAATTTCCCCCGTTCTTTCCCGAAAGTTAAATGCTTTCCGCTATAGGCGAATCCTTATCCGTAACTAAACGTATAACTTCCCAAATAGGTTTATATTGAACACATGGACGGATGCAATACAAACGGGGATTCTCAGTGTGTTGGTTGTTGATTTCTGGCCCAAATCACCGCAGGTTTAATCCAATAACATTATGATTTTATGTATACCGTTTACATTATGTCATACATTGCAAATTAATATGTACGTTGTTATCCCCTCTTGATTGGTGAGCCTACTGACTCACCAGGCGCATTTTCCCGCGTATTCAGCACCTACTTCACATAAGTAAATACCATTATTTTACACTCCATAACCGTATCAGCGATAAACTACCTACCAGCTAGATCGATCATCGCCGATCTGGTCATGCAATACCTCTCAATATCACTGGTATATTGGGTGTGATCCAGTTGGTACTCATTGTCTCGTAAATAACACACCTAATCAGGTGGTTATAGCTTACTTCCATAACTTTATACCGTCTGACAAAATACTTCCACCTCGGTAGGGTGTAACAATGGAACAACAGCACTCATCGGAACTGAAACCTCCCACAAACTCATTGGTCTAGAAAACGAACGTGAGTCGAGGCTATCGAGCGAAATTGTTCGGATCTAGACCCGAGGCGAAATACCCGGTCACACAGAATTAAGAACCACCGAAAATGGACGAGAGTATGCGTGCCTGATCAGCTGACATACATCCAGTAAATAATATATAGGAATTTGAGCGTCCACCTTGTATGATCTCTCCTAACGGCGCCCTTTTATACATAACACGTGGACGCAGCCCGCACGTCATGGACAAAATGAATAGTAGGACTAGCTGAAAGACACATGTGAGATGTGTAACATTTCATGGATGAAATGCGAACTCGTATCTTTCGATGTACCGGG
>WXZC020000582.1:0-11553 GCA_011317855.2 Paelopatides confundens
AGCACAGTTCCTAACATACCATGATGATGTTACAACTTACTTTACTCTTATTATTTTTTACCAAAAATACCAACTAGAATTACTGAAACTACTTCCAAACTTATCGCTAATATCTTTTGCAATGACCTTAAGCTCAAATTTCGTTCGGGTATTATTGTCACTAATATTATTAGTGATCACTTTCCTGTTTATCTTGTTTATATTAACAATATAAGTAATATATCAATACACATGTCCATGACTCCTTCGTGAAGAGACTTCTCCCAGAGCTCTAAACGCTTTTACTTCAAAACTTAGCACAATTGGTAGCTGGAATTTTCTTTAATAATAATATTATTCATCATAATACCGCATATGATGACGGTCTGCCTTGTACAAGCTTTTGCTTTCCCAGATCTCCTCCAATCATTCATTAACTTGTGAAATGGCCTATACCGTTATCCTTAACGTTTTGTCTATAGTCAGTATATTATATTATATTATTGTTCAGCTGTTCACATTTCGGCTGGTGTGAAACAAGAATTTTACACAGTAAATGTATCTTGCATGATCAAGTGTTTTTTTTTTCCTTTTCGTATTTGTATGTATCACGTAATGTGTAGTTTTGGTACGCTAATTAAATACAGTAGTACTGTCGTACCACGAGCAACTTCAATAATTATTTTAGAACGCTAGGGGTTTGGTACATTGGCATACCAGCGTACCACCAAATATACCAACCCTTGAAGGTTTTTCAGCAATCTCAAATCCATTCAAATTTATTTTAGAGCGAATCCTTGTATTCATACCATTCTAGTAATATATGACACACATGACTTTTTTGTCTCCCAAAATTGTGGCCAGTATCTAATTGACCTGATGGTATGATCACATATTTAAAGTTATCATATCATACATGACCAAGCTATCAGTAGACTTGCTTCAGTCATCGTTAGACATGTTCAAGTCATCAAAACTCCCTACAAAAACTGTACAAATACATTTACAAAATGACAATATAAACAAATGGGAAGGAGTATGTAATCTTGTACAAACAAGCGACATAAACTTACTGAACGGATTATCCTATATGAATCAACATTATGACCATATATAAAATGTCAACAATATTCACAGACACATGTGGGAGAAGTAGCTCTGTCTGAATTCAGCGAAAGGTCAATTGACCTTTGTATGCATAATTTTCGCAAGATATCCAATCCCAGCCAACCCTCAATCATTGTCTTCAAATTTCGAATTCAATCTGGCAAACTTTTGCAACAAAACAAAATTTTGTGGGAAATGATTATCCTTTTCTACCTGCCCTTTGTTGACATCATCATTTTTGTGGGCAGATTTCTTGCATCCAACAACTCCTCTCTGCAGCTCTACAGCTTCCTCTCATAACATCTCATTCACCTTAGTCTGGGCTCTGGATCCAATCTGTCAGATGACCAGTGGAAAGTAGTCATCTAAGTTTCCTTCAATGACCTAGAGAAAATGTTCAAGGCTTCAATGCTTACGTAAAGGTCATCAGTATTGTCGATGCTAGAAAACCACACAATAGTCACTCATGTTCAAATTTCAATTACACATTTAAACAATCAAGTATTTTCCTCACTGAGATATCTACTTGACTAATTTAACCCTCATCAATGATGTCTGGGAATATTTAAAAAACTTTTCGAAACATTTAGCAAATTAAGCACAATAAAATTTGGAGGCAATTAATACTCAAAATTACTTTAAAGTAGCTGGTTGTTTTTTTTTTACTTTTTACTAAAAATACATAACCATCTCCAACTTCCTATTATATTCACTCAAATATTAACTAGTGATATGCCTTGTACAACCATTATTAATGGTTTCTTCTCATCCAATAAATCTCTAATTAGTTACCTTCTGTCCTGATGTTGGTATGCTAGTAGGCTAGGCTATGTAAGTGGTAGGCCTGTGCTAGATGTTGATGTTCCTTTTGTAATGTAATTTGAGTTTGTCAACATCTGTTGTGACATCAAAGTAATACAGATTGGGAACGAAGCACATGCTTACTCTTTATAATTGGTGTTTATATCAGTAATCGCTTTAATGTTAGATTGATGAGTACTGTCTGTATCTATTTTGAAGGTTTGAATGCAAGTTTCATCCAACATTATTGTATGTACCAGGCATACCGATATTCTTGTTTAAGCATATTTTTGCTTGCACTAATCTCCTTGGATCCCATTAAGGTCTGTCCTAGACTCTGGTCTTGACTGCCTGAGAAATCCAGAGCTAAGGTATTGTGTTTTCCTTGGAAGCATTCATACATACAGTTAAGAAGCAGGACCTATAGCTTTGTCTGATATTGAATATTTTACTATTCCTTCTGTGCATAACAGTGTACCTTGTGCAATATATTTGTATATTTTATTCATTATGTCACTATTTTACTATTCCGTCTGTCCGTAACATAGTGTATTTGTTGTAATATTGTAGTTGTATCATTGTATTTATTATATCACTATTTTACTATTCCGTATACGTAACATTTGTTGCAATATGTTTGTATCACTTTATTTATTATTTCAATTATAATCTTTCAGGCAATGCAGACCTTTCGGGTGATCTATCTGTTGTTTTATATTTTTATCAAATATATAATGAAATAAAATGATAGGTTTTTGATGGTGAGGGAAATTACGTTACAAACCCAACCCATGCGTTAATATATGTTAACAGCTTTCAAAGAGTCGCAACGTATCATTTACCATTGCAGCACATAATTACCATATACACCATAGTTAAAATGGTATTGTAAGTTCCTTTTGGACTACTTGAGATAATTTGGCAACAAATTTTGTATGTGACAGATTTCAACAATTTAAACAGATTTCTGGTGAATCTGGATGAGCACTGTTTCTTTATTGTACAGACATGGAATTCTAGTTGTAATGCATTGTCTTAATGTTATTTCTACAGACATGTAGTTTGAGTAAAAAAACCCGTGTAAGAGTACATGATGTTCATATTTTCAGAGTACGGGTACATGCCATGATATCACATAAACTCAAAACTACGGCCGATAGGACGTCAATCAACTAGTTTATTGTACTTAATCACTTCCACGACAACAATAATATAGCTCATAACTGCTCAAATGTCAAATACACAGCTTTAATCACCAGGAAAATTAAAATAATATGACTAATTCATTGATCTTGTTCGTGGTAGATATTACGTAACAAAGGGGCTAATGTACTTTCCAATGAAGCAGATACCTATCAGATGAGCCTATACCTATGACTATATAGTTCACTTTGTTTAATTATCAGCTGTGTGTAGAAGCATTAATGTACTGAATGTTTCCTTTTGTGCTAAGAAGATTACATTTCATAGCATTTGTAGGATCAATGCACTGTAAAGTTACTTCAATGGATCCAAGCAAGTGGCATATAGGTACTTAATTTTAGAAATGGTATGTATACAATCAGCTAATATAAGGGGAAGAATAATACATCTCTGCATTAACATTTAACATGAGATGACAAAATGATCTCTAAGAAACTGTGTGCTTCAAATGAAATACTCAAGAGTCATGCGCAAACAGTGTACCTTCCACGTCGTCTCGTGACCTTGACATAAACTGCCTCCTCCTTGGGCTCCTTGACCTGCTTCTTCTCCTCCTCCTCCTAGGAATCCTCGATTTGGATCTGCTTCTCCTCTTTGACCTACTCCTCCTTTTCCGTCTTGACCTGGACCTACTCTTCCTTCTGGACCCCGATATGGCTCTACTCCTATCGTCGGTATGTGACCTCGACTGGTATCCCTCACTTATATCCCTGGGATGTGACCTCGATCTGGATCTGTCTCTTCTATCCTTGGAATGTGACCTCGACGTGGATCTGTCTTTTCTATCCTTGGAATGTGACCTCGACCTGGATCTCTCTCTTCTATCCATGGGATGTGACCTCGATCTGGATCTCTCTCTTCTATCCCTGGGATGTGACCTCGATCTGTCTCTTCTATCCCTGGAATGTGACCTCGATCTGTCTCTTCTATCCCTGGAATGTGACCTTGACCTGGATCTCTCTCTTCTATCCATGGGATGTGACCTTGACCTGTCTCTTCTATCCTTGGAATGTGACCTTGACCTGGATCTCTCTCTTCTATCCCTGGGATGTGACCTTGACCTCGATATGTCTCTTCTATCTCTGGAATGTGACCTTGACCTGGATCTCTCTCTTCTATCCCTGGGATATGACCTTGAACTAGAGCTTTTTTCCGACTTTTTTTGTTCCGTTTCATCTGAAATGTTACAGGAAAAACTAATTTCTGTAACATAGCATTGGCAAGTTAGTTAAGGGGCAAGTGGCCTTCATTTTGTTTGTTAAAAGAAAAACAATTGAAAAAAACATAAACTGCATTGTAATGGGATTATGACGGATATATATCTAACTTGAACAGTGCAACAAATGAACTGCACTGTAATGGTATTATGACATGGAAATATATCTAACTTGAACAGTGAAGCTATAAACTGCATTGTAATGGGAATATGGCATGGAAATTTATATAACTTGAATGCAACAAATGAACTGTATTGTAATGGGAATATGACATGGAAATATATATAACTTGAACAGTGCAAACAAATGAACTGCATTGTAATGGCCGGTATTATGACATGGAAATATTTCTATCTTGAACAGTGAAGCTATTGAAAGTCTGCATTGTAATGGGATTATGACATGGAAATATATATAACTTGAACAGTGCAACAAATGAACTGCATTGTAATGGCCGGTATTATGACATGGAAATATGTCTATCTTGAACAGTGAAGCTATTGAAAGTCTGCATTGTAATGGGATTATGACATGGAAATATATCTAACTTGAACAGTGCCACCAAATGAACTGCATTGTAATGGCCGGTATTATGACATTAAAATATTTCTACCTTGAACAGTTCAACAAATGAACTGCATTGTAATGGCCGGTATTATGACATGGGAATATATCTACAGTACCTTGAACAGTGCAACAAATTAACTGCATTGTAATGGCCGGTATTATGACATGAACATATATCTACCTTGAACAGTGCAACAAATGAACTGCATTGTAATGGCCGGTATTATGACATATATATTATGACAAATATATCTAACTTGCACCTTTAACAAGGAATAAACAAAAAAAACCAGCAGACTTAAGTGATTCCTTGCAAATTTTGATACATTAAGCTTTGACAAATTTCAATTTTTCACCTTTGATTAAAGTGATCAACATGGTTCTTGTACTGACTGCTGACATACATACCAAATATGAAGTTTGACAAAGCTGTACCTTAATTTGAGTTATATTGTTTACAAAGTGTTAGTGTTTGACACAAATTACATTTGACCTCCAGCAAAAGTGAAAATACATCCCAAATATAAAGTTTACCCAGGATGAACTTTTTTGCATTTTGATTACAAAGTTTTCATACTTTGACCTCTGTTGACCTCAAATAGGGTTGTTGTACTCACTATAAGGTGAACCTACATACTAAAAATGAAGTTTGACCAAGCTGTACTTTTGTAGTTACAAAGTGTTTACAAAGTTTTCAGATTTTACCTCAAATAGTCTTTGACCTCCACAAAAATGAGAGGGTTTCTTTTACTCACTAAGGTGAACCTACATACTAAATATGAAGTTTTCCCAACTTAAATTTGTAGTGACTGTTTTCAAGTTTCAGACATTGACATCTGTTGACCTTTAACCTCTCAAAAAACAATATTAATGTAATAGGTCAACCTACATACATACATACACTCACGCATGATCACATGGAATCATACAACCACAATATTTAGCAGCAACATATGGCAATATCACCTCTGTAAAAGAGAATTCACACATAAATTAGTAAAGACATTACATATTGAAGTACCAGATGCAATGTGATGTCTTGTTTAGATTTGCTCAAGCTTTCAGTGGTCTTGAATATGAAGAGTTTTTCGTAGCTGTGTGGGGGAGTTGTTTATCATCAGGATCTGTATCACATAGTTAATGAAAGTAGAGGGATATCCTAATTTGTTTATTCTACCGAATATTGTCATCGACATATGAAGTGTCGATCTTTCCCTTATTGTGGTATCGTATTTACAAATTATTAACGATTTGACATCAGGTGACTTCAAATGACCTTTGACCTCCACCAAATACAAAATACTTATTGGTATTAAAGGTTGCACATGCATATCCAAAGAATGAAATATGTCAGATTCTCTTCTTGAGATATCAGGTTTTTTAAGGTTTTCATGGTTTTATATCTGGTGACCTCGTATGAGTTTTGACCTCCCATTAAAAACAACTTACAGTACTTATTGTGTCATTTGAAATTACCAATATTGACCAGCTTATTGCACTCAATATGGTGCATCAACATAGAAAGTATAACTCTCAATGTTACCCTCGAGGTATCGTGTTTACAATATTTTCACATGCTTTGTCCTCCTGAAACATCATATAACCTTTAATCTTCACCACAGATAATATACTTATTATGCTATATGTTACACCAACATGTATAATTATGATATATGTTGATGTTTCCCATCTTGAGATATGTAACTAATACTAAACTGAGAGACCTACACATATATGCCATCATCGACTGCAAATGTTATGATTATCATTGAAACCAAAATTGTAACTTGTGAAATGTGAAAACAACCCAAATGTTTCCTGTTGTAATCAACCTTAATATAATTATATACTGAACTAAACATGGTTATCTATACAGCTCCTGTCTTTGTGCAGACTTTAGAATTGACCATACAAATGAAAATATTTGCTTGGTTCAAGGTTACAAATCTTCAAGTGATTTGTTCTAAAATATACCACATACAAGTAATGCATTGAATTTATCCAAAAGAAGTTCTCATAAGAGATGGTTGGTTACTCTTACGATATGGCAGAGAGTCATTTAATACAAATATTGCATTCATTAGAATACATTAATGCACGCATCTTCTTTACAAATATATGCATACGAATGTCAGTCATGAACAAACTGATCTCAATCCATGCTGAACTCATTAATATTGAAATATGAGGTACAGTGCATTAGTATTTTCATTCTCACATTACATATTTACCTTCTCCATATAATTTATCTTGCAGATCCTTTCTACCAGCCGCTCTTAACGATTCTCTCAGTACCTGGTATGTTGCTTTGCTACCATTTCTTTTCTTCCATTCCATTAACATCTGATAGACTGCCTCTTTGTGTTCATCTTTGTTATCTTTCTCGATGTTCTCAAAGTCGGATTCATGTAGCAAAAGTTTTCTTCCTAATAATTTCCAGTCCTTAGATATATTCCCAGACAACACCTGTAACACATTATAAGTCTCCATTAAGTATCAATGGTAACCACATAACACCAATACAAACAAGAATGTTCTTTGTTGGACAAATAAGTTGCTCTTTAAACACTTGTCTATATGCATTGTTATGTCTTTAAAAATATACCATAATTATATACGGTGTTCGTCTTACTATTCAGTATTTAATTTATTGTTGTTACTTGCCACGTTACATGTAGTCAGAGTTGTTCTGTTATTTATATTTATAGATCTACAGTTTATGTGGAAATTATTGTATTAATATCTTATAGAGTGGTAAATAGCTTCATATTTCTAAAAATGTCTTGAACTGTATTGTACCATATTAATTTTGTGCTGCCAATTGTAAATTAGCCATTGAAACCTTGATCCATTATTTCCATTTCACATAAAAGGATCACCTATAGAATAGCTCATTTTAATCTATGTATTATGATCTAATATAGTCCAGTTATTATTATCTATTATAGTCCAGTTAAACAAACATGTTGCTAGGCCAAATTTGGAATATTTGTATCAAACCACGAAACAACTCCAGGTGGTTAATTATAACACGGAAAATCACTAAATGATTTCAGCAAAACAGAAAAGGAAATTTAATATTTCTAGAAATTATACTCATTAAATATATGTACCTGAAGGTCTAAGTTTGTTACTTGTTGTGAACGGTGACGTTCATTTTTCAAAGATGATGCTGCCCCTTCCTGACATAAAGAAAATGAAAGTGTGACAGCTCATGAAATATGGTTTAACATTCAATTCATTAGACTCAGACTGCAGTAACATATATTATATTATTAAAGTTTATGAGCCAAGTATTAGTAAACCTGAATAACATCAAAGGCCGGTTAACGTACAGTAGTGCAAAGCAAAAACAAAGAATGGAAACAATGTCAATATATATATATATATATTGTTGTCCGTCTTGGTCAGCTTTGCCGTACGTCAGATTCCTGCTACATCCAGCTAATTTCACTTCTACCACCAAACAGCCAACATATACTACATTTCCACTATTTCCAGCCTATACAGGTATTAGTTGCTAGCCAAACATGTATGGCATACTGTTATTTACTGAAATGTATACTGTTTAGCATTGTATACATTTGTTACTCTCTCGTTACGAGTAACCAGCACCGACGTAGTGGCTGTGATACTTAAACTAAACTAAATCCAACTCTAGGTCTTGCAGCTACTTATAAACGACCTATTTACAAAGGCTCTTCAATGCCTTATCGTCTGTTCACAGAACTGTTTCGTACTATACATATACTCAAATAGTATGCATATCCCCATGCCCTTTATTTGGTTTATTTCTGCAGGCCCATTGTCGCCACACAAGACGCAGGCAGAAGTGACGTGAAGAGCATATTTAGTTGAAGATTTATTAAATTGTTATTATTATTAAATACAATTTATATAGCGCTCACTTCTACAACTATGCAATCAGCGGCGCTTTAGATAAACTAACAACTACTGAAAAGACTTCTGAAAAACAAAAGTTTTTAGTTTTTTTTTCACTAAACTTCTTTCTTAAAATATGGTGCTCGAAAATGTTTTTTAATTGTCAGCAGCTTATCAAAGAAATATTTTTTATAAGGATCAAGATATGAAGGAATAACCCAATCAATCAAACCTGAAGTATAAACGTTATGTTTCGGAGATTTGATCCTTGCCCAGCTTTGAAGTCAAATGGATCATCATCATCAAGTAGTTTGGTGTAATCCTTTTTAAAGACAAATATCTCAAAACTTGCTTTGTTATTGGCCACTATGTCAAAATGTATATCCTGAGAAACAATAAAATATAATTAAAAGTGCCACTGGGATATTCTTCATGGTATACATATATTGTAAACAATTTGCATTTGGAGCACAACGATAGCAAAACTCAGCTCATGAGGTATATCAATGACTGCTGTAAGAAATGGTGTTTTTTTTATCTCGCGTAGCTTTGTTTAAATACTAGTTTTACTGAAAATTATTTTTTTAGATATTTTTCAATTTAGACAGATTGTCAATTTATCCAAATAATGAAGAATAAAACTGCTATTATGGACATTTTCTAAATACCATGAAATGTATCAATGTTTGTAGTATATTGCACAGAAATAAACCAACCCACTAGCTAAAGCCTTCTTTCTCAACATTACAGAATAAGTATACTCTCATCAAAACAAGAGTAGCAATGCTGCAGAATCTCATCGCTGTCTTAAGTGATGCCCTGAAGCATATAACAGTTGCTTGAAATAATATTCATCCTTCATTAACATCATACATTATATTTATGAAGCTTAACCTAACTCAGTAATATTACAGTGTTACATAATAGGCAAAAACTGGTGCATCTAGGCTATTCGTGGTACAAGTACAGCATCTGTGTTTAAGCTAAGTGATTGGTAACGTTTTACAAGTTGCGAGCTCTTATTTAGCAACCCGAACAAGACTACCCACATTTGCATACATTTAAAACAAAAAGAACACTGAAATGTTGAACATCGTTTCAGACCAATATTTTACGACATGGGAACAGCCAGTTCTGCAAGAATTTGTATTCATATCAGCCAGTGACACAATACCACAACACAAATTTCCAACAAAAAAAAAACAATTCCAACACAAAAATATAATAAATATTTTCGTAACCGGAAGCGCGAACGTAGCATGATGGAAGGGGAAACTTTTGGATCCCAAAACACCTCTAGAAGAATAGGATATGTATTGCAACTTAAAATGGCAAGGCAAGGGTAAAATATTCAAGAAGAAACTTCACAAAGGTCCCCGAACAAAAAAATTGGCAACTTGACACTGCAACACATAATCGTTTCCGGAACCTCACAACATAGCATTTGTAACATATTTTACACTGGTTTGAATTTGGCCATGAACCTGTTTTGCAATCTAGCAACCCAGTTCAGGAAAGTCACAAAACATCCTAAAGAATAGCACAATTAATATGGCCAAAACTTTGTTAGATATCGGTTTTGTGAAAATTTACCAATTCAGACAACAAACAGGTGTTTGGATGATAGGGGTTCTGACAATTGATATTTTACTGGGACAAATGCACACGAAATCTATATTGGGCAACCAGTGATATTGTTAAGTGGATAAAGGCAGTGCGGTGGCATTATAAGTAATGCAACCCAGCATCTGGGAGGGTTGTGAGTTCGAGGCCTAATTGGCTAAAGTAAGGTGGGTTTTTCATCCAGGAGCAATCCACAGTTTTCCATATGAAATAATCTTCCAAATTGGTAAAAGTAATCCAAAATTGTTGATTATGTAGCCACCCGACGTGAAGTGTAGATACAAGCCATTTTGGCTTTCTCACAATAGAGTCGTTATAACTGCCTTCTAGGCCAATTCGTATTACCAATAATGCTGTGCTGAATAAAGAATATCGTTTTCGCAGTGTAGTCAAAAGGAAATATGACATTTGACCTGAACTAAAAATGATTGCACTTACAAAGGGATTTACATTAATTATGAGATCACTCCAAGTTTACCTTCTTGTTCACACGGTTTTCACAACTGGTGAATTCAAATGACCTTTGACCTCGATAAAAATAGGCTTCTACTCCTCAATATGGGGCAGCCATATAATTAGATTTGTCCAAGCTTTCCTACATAAGATATCATGTTTAAAAAATGTTTACACTTACAATTACCTACCTCCTCGAACAAAAACAAAATGCATCTTGTACTCAATATTGTCAAAGTTTTAACATGTTTACAATCTTTTCGCATTTTAGCATATGGTGACCTCAAAATAAAATGACAAACGAAAAACAATATGCTTGTTATACTCAATGTTATATCTATATGCAAAGTATGAGATCTGTTAATGTTTCCTTTTTGAGATATATTTACAAGCTGGGCATAACACATACATATACACCCCCTCACATAAACACACCATTAGTTTACGATTATCATCAAAAGTAAAAAGGGCATAAAAAGTGAGAGTGACAGCATATATTTCTGGATTGTCAAAAAACATATTTGCTGGTAAGAAAATAAAATATAGTTAGTATAAAATTCATACTCATGAAATCCTATATGGCGGGATGTATCTAAATTAATGTCGAGAAACTTATTGAAGTCCTTTAATGACAGCACAGGAATCCTGTGCACATTATATACAGTACACACTCTTACCAGTGTACATCACACACTCTTACCTGTGCACATTATATACGGTA
>WXZC020000583.1:0-11550 GCA_011317855.2 Paelopatides confundens
TGCCCAAGACACACCACATGATGACAGAAGATGGTCAGAAGATCATCTGTGGTGCCCCAACGACCCTCCGGGGTTACAGGATAGAGAGAGAGAAAGATAATTTGTTTTTAAAACAAACTAGATAGATTCTTGTTTAAAATCAGTATTCCTAAATTGATTGTTTACAAACTGTATTATTGTTGTTGCACATGATCTTACATCACTGTTAATACTATGTAATTTAGTTTTTGTGTTTGTTTTTGTTTTTGTATTAAACTAACTTAGTAAGTTATTATTAGCGAGTGTTCTACTTCGTTAAGCCCTGTCGGGTTTTTATAGAATACTTCCTTTCACACAATGTGTTATAAATTATCACCATTATACAAAAAGTTATGTATCTGTTTTATTGTTGTGAAGAAACAAATAAATGAAATGAAATGGAAATGTCGAATGTCCGATGGACTTTTTCGCGATAATGTTGACCCGAATTTACGTGTCTAGTTCTAGACTAGGCTATAGTCGCGTAACAACGAGAATCGTCCAGTCAGTGCATGCGTCCTACATTAAAACGACTGGCCTAGCTCTATTTACTACGCGATAAGGCTTCAAGCCCTGCCTTCCTGTACCTCACAATGGACTGATCTCCTTATTTACACGGTAGACTTGCAACAACTGCCCGGCTATTTTTGTTGCTGATATTATTACGGCATTAATATTCAGATTTGAGGCAACTAGTCCTTTGGACGAATGAATTTTCCAGAGGGGTTGGAACGAGGGCTATTCTTATGTATTGAAAGAATAGTACTGCATGATGGGTAATTATGAAAATGGCGCCTAATTTGTACCCAAATCTGGCGAATTCAACTGTCCCCCGAAAACGGACTGCCATGGCGATGGAATCTCACTACTTTAATCCAGGCCGATACTATTACTTAGCACATGCAGCATATCGATACAACTCTCTGCCGTGTGTGTACAATACTAGAAAGCAAGTCTTATAGTTGCAAATAAGCAAACAATGAGTATGGTAGTACTATATGCGGTATGATATAAAACACAGTCACATACAGTACTTCCTCTTCATTCACTTTGCGTGGAGATATGTTTATTTAAGATTCGAATTATATATAGACCGTGAGCTGAGACCAAAGTTTATTTGGTCAGAGAGTGGTTAAAAAGCATAACAAGATACATAAAGTCTCAAAGTGTTCCAGGGTTGCTCCTAAATGGGAGTCAATGGAGGGCGCCCTTTAAAGTGAAAACCTACTTCTCTGTAATGTTCAGACATTAATTGAAGTAAGTTATATTCTCTCCATGAATGTATATTAACTGATATAAAAAAGGATTTTGACCCATGTATGCAAATTAGGGAGGCTCAAATGTTACAGTATATTTTCATGTGGCAAAATATAAGCTACAATAAAGAAAAATGCAACTACTTTCAAATTAACAAACCCAGAGACTTGTAACTTAACTTTGCAAGCTACTTAATGAAGATCCTGTAAGAAAATGAATATGTTGGAATTATTAAGGAACAACTTTATGTTGCCATGGCATCAAAATAAAGAAGAACATTAAAACATCACTTAAATCTTGAAATAACTTTAGAATACTCGTTGATCTTGCAACAAGCTTTAATTAAGTTGTAGCCATAGTTGACAGGTAGAACCCTACATTTTCAACCTGATTGCAGCTGTAGTTCTTTTTAGTTTTAGCGATTTAAAGCAAAATTCTCAGTTTTGAGATAAAGTTCCGAATATTCAAAAGATGGCTCATGCAGTTTGCTAAAGTCGATTTGAAGCGTTTGGATCAATACAAATATACTATAATGACCCACCCATCCGTTACTCTTTTTCTTTCCTTTTTCAGGGTGACTCTTCTACTGTTGTCTCAAGTACATCTAACTCATTAAAGGCTCCAATTGCACATGACGTCCCATTGACTACAGTGTGTCATTATATAGAGTTATATCCAAATTCTATCTCTATTGTTACCAACTGTCTGGTACTGCTGGGTCATGTTATTCCTTGACATATATACTCATCAGATCAGCCGTTTAAAAATAGAGAAACAGTCAAAGAGGATATACAACCAATTCTCAGCTAAGTAGTCGGAGTTATGAGTAATTTTCGGCATTATTTTGGACACCTTCATCTGTGGTTATTATACATAACCAGAAATATCATGTTCATTTGGTTCACTTTCCCTTGTGCACTTAATGTGACTGCGATATGACATTTTGGGTTGCCCAGTCACATATAGTGTTTTATTTTCCTCTGCAGGCTGACGCACTGGCTGGCGTCAAAGAGAAAGTTGACAAACATAAATGCCATACTTCAACAACAAAATGAAACTGATAAAATTGTTTGAGGAAAAGCGATATTTTCTGATTAGTTAGTTAATATGTCTCACCTCTTTCAAAAGGTGTGGCGGCCGGGTAATGCGAAGATCCGCCATTTTGTAATTTACAATCTAGTTATTGCAACGTAGAGAGGATATGTATACAAATATCGACAATGCTTGGCATAAGTATTTTTAGCAGTTGAAACAATTTTGGCAGAACAGAGATAGATGCAGAATTGGTGTTCTATATGGGGGGAAGGATAATTGGTAAACAAATGGCATAGGCGTATGAGACGGGTGGGATGGCGGTGGTTAGGGATCGTAGCCCTCCCAGTTGAAGTAGTAAATTTCCGGTACGTTGAAGGGGAAATTCGGGCACGCTTGGGGTCAAAGTATGTATCAATAATGGAAGAAACATAATAGAGTAATGAAAATCCCCGAAATTGTATGCACTTTATTGTGTGCCATTTTGGATCTAAGCTGCCTTACATGAACAAACAATTCTCAAAGGGGAGGGGACATCTTCCCTTCACCCCATGATAGACATATATGAACATTTGCACCCCTTATATAAAAGAAAATCATGTACACGCCTCCAGATGGGGCTATGGGTCTCAAAATGCTATGTATCTTCAACAGTTCATGGCATGTACAATATTCGGGTAAAACCATTGCAGACAGCCACTCTCACGAAATTTTGCATGTATGCCTATGCTAAATTATAAACATTATTTTTTTAGATGCCCGAAATGTACCGAAAATAAGTGGTGGTGGAGGAAGGGTTGATGTTACCAGGGGTATCACTAAGTTCCGATGACTGGGGTACTAACATTTTTACCCGACAAAAATATCAGTCCCAACAGAAAGTCCCAAATTTCCCTGCCAAGTCCATAACTCCCAACATTTCCCAACAATTCCTTTCTGACAAACCAGCACAGAGGCGGCATATGGCATGGTTTCATGGAGGGGAAACTAAAATTTGATATTAAATTATGTTCTTATATGTGTCCAAAGCTAAAATGGGCTATAAGGGGCGGGAGACACACATTTCCCTTTAAAAAACGAACTTGAAAGTGACATATCTGAAAAAATTGTGCCATATATAACATATAAAAATGGGCCAGACATATTACCAGAGATTATGATTGACCTTTCAAAATGACAATAAAAATAATTACAATTGGTAAAGTTCCACGTCATTCATAACAGCTACTGTCATATAGTGGTCACAATTGTTTCGTTTTCTAAAACGAAGCATAGCCTAACTCAGTGAATATTACTATGTTACTAATGGTACAAGCATACAGTAAACTACTGCCTATGGTATTCGTGATACTACTTCTATCACTACAGCGTAGCCTCTAGACTAACTAACTATCAACTTGTTTTACAACTAATTAGTCATATCGAGCTTTTTTACAATATTTAGCAACCCGAAACTAATCTTATGCTAGGCATCTAGCTCCCGGTTACTCAGAGACCCGACGTTAAACTATAAGCTTATTACGTTATGGCCATGTTCAAGTTCGAAATCAATTTACAACTATATGGCTCTGATACTGATACTGATACTAACAACTGTAGCGAACTAACGGTGGAATGTGTTACACATTTATCGAATTGAATTCAGCCTTATCTACATATGTGTTCGCCCGATCGGACGAATTGTAACTGTCCCTCCCGGACTGCATGGATGACATTGAAATGGAACAGCCGTTAATAGACAGACAATCTAAAAAGTGGCCACGTATGTTTTGGATTTTGATGAGGGTTTTAGCTCTTTTCTATCACCGATCTGTTGTCATCGAGAGAAAATGTTTCTCTTGTCGTGTTCGGAAGATTTCGAATCCAAATAATGGAAAAATGATGAACGGGATGGATACTCCTTTGGACTTCTATATCTTAGCGTATGAATGCAACAGTAACATAGCCGATGGCGATGAGACACGGTACTTCCAAGAACGGGAAAGTTGTGACGTATGTCAGACGTTGTGGTGGAACTGTTACGGGGTACCTGATAAGTACACTGGACAAGATATCGGTACGTTTTCTAAGAATGTTACTATGTTCAAATAACTGGTTATGTTTCATTACTAAAATTACATATATCCCAAAATACCCACAAGATTCACCACAATGACAATAACACCTCCCGCTGTAATTATGGTATGCAGGTAAGTTCCTTTCCGTGAACAATAATACTAAATGGATATTTGAATTGATTTTCTCATCATGAACTTACATTCCAGATCAATATTTCTAATAGTATGGTAATTTTATGCACATTTCCCTAAGGTCTTGCATGATAAACATTGTTGGTGTCTTAACTCAAAAGTCTTCTTTGTGAGCATACTGAATTTTTGACGGCAGTACATGTTGTAACAATGTGGTAACGTGATCACAGTGATGACTTACACAGTGTTCTTTCATTTCTCTTCTTTGTGTGGGGTGGGGGAGATATTTGATTATTGGAATATTGAGTAATGTTCTTGTCTGATACTGTTAATGTGTATGCCTCTCTATCGATATTCTTGAAGCTGAATTAATCCCAAAGGCTGCTTTAAAGGAGCCTAGCATATGTTCGTGGTTGATATTATATATCATCTCTACTGTTTTGCTGTTCGGATATGTTATGGCTGTAATAGGTCACATTTCATAGGCCACACTTCATTGCAATCATATATTCATACTATATGGTGACTAGCAAGATAGGTGTGTCGGTAGTTGCTGTACATTATTCTTTATTTTACTGTTGTTGACCATGTTTTGAATTCGATGAAAACTAAGTAAGGAAGTGTGCTTGCCTCATAGACTTGTATAAGGTACCATTTTACCAATAATGTATTTGTATTCTTAAGGAAATCTGAACATTCAGTTAAGGCATTTTCATCTCCTGACTCAGGAATATCCTAATTATATTGTGTACATACTACACCACAGAGCCTATATCCATACCAGGAAGAAGTATTTAACATATTCTGATATCCCTGTTAGTGTGAAGCTGTACCTTTTGTTTGTGCTCAGAGACTCGGTAACAAGTGAACTATTGTTGAGTGAAAAATTTAAATCTATTATGGGGCAAACTGTTTTCAAAGCTATTTAGAATAAGGTGGAAAGCATTCAGGAACTGTTAGAAGAAAATAGAATCCAGATGTTATGATCTGAAACAAAAGCTTGATGAGTGAGTTAGAGAAATGGAAGTTTGATCTGAAACAAAAAATCGGTCAAATGGAACAAGAACAAACAAAATATAAATAAATCAATGAATGATATGGAGCAGTACTCCAAAAGGAATAATGTTCGTATCTTTGGAATTAAGGAAAGTGAAGGCGAAAATGTACGTGAAATTATTTTTTAAATGGCTGAAGATAACTACTGTTGATAATCCAGGCTGGAAGATGATTGCATTGATCGATGTCATAGAGTGGGAAGGAATTATCCTGGTATAAATCATCGACCTATATTGGTGAAGTTTACTTCATACCTATAAAAACTGAAATTCATCAAGGCAGGGCGTAGGCTAAAATGCACAGGTATTGTCATTAAAGAGGATCTAACCCGGGAAAACACCAATCTTCTTCACCTAACTCAGAAGCATAAGAATGTTAATAACTGCTGGACATTAGATGGACGTAATAGCCTTGGTAAAGACAGCTGATCAGCAAGAAACCAAAGTTAACATTTCCTCATCTACTGATCTGTTGAAGATGTAAACTTAGTATTTTACAAGAGGAAATTATTTCAGATCTGACAAATATGATAAACTTTGTCAAGTCTCAATTTGTTTCTTTTTCTTTTATATTTTCATCAGTTTTGTATTTTCAGGGTCAGAAATGGATTATAACTCGCATGACTTGAACGGGGATGCATTATACTTTAATTCATTCAACTATACGGATTATCGGTCTTTTGATTTTGAACGCAATATTGATGCAAACAATATTTGTTTTAGTAATGTTAATTTATATTGTAGATACTACACAAGTAATCAATTTGCTAAACAAACTCCCTCTTAGAAGGAATTATCAATTATTCACTTTAATTGTAGAAGTCTTAGTAAACAATTCTCTAAGATGCATGACTATTTGAATGAATTAGATCATAAATTTGATATTATAGAAGTTAGAGACATGGCTCAATTTGAATTCAAATATTGATATATATAATATCATTGGGTATGAAATATGTTATATAGACCGTAACCATAAAAGCGGTGATGATGTAACTATTTATGTTAATACTTGCATAACGTACAAGGTAATCGATCAGATGTGTATCACAATTAATGAGTCACTGGAATGTGTTTCAGTTGAACTCAGGTTACACAATAATAATGTTTTTATAAGTTGTCTCTATGATATACACAGACGAAATTAGGAATTTGTATTTATTAGGAAAAAAGATGATGTATCTTCAAGTTTGTTCCAGCATAAGTTAAGTCAAGAAAGTTGGGATTCGATTTATGCAGTTAATAATGTACATACATATTATGATAAATTCATTAATATTGTAACTAAGCTATATGATGATTGTCTGTTAAGAAAAGAAAAGATAATAAGCCATGGATTACAAAATGGTTGACCTCAAATGACCTTTGACCTTTATAAAAAACAACAGGCTTCTTGTACTCAACATGGAACATTTACATACCAATTATGAGAATTGCCCATGCTTCCCTTCTTAAGATATCGTGTTTACAAGGTGTTAACATTTTGCCCGCTTGTGACCTCGAATGACCTTTGACGTTCACAAAAAACTATAGGCTTCTTGTACTCAACATGGAACATCTACATACCAATTATGAGATTTGCCAAACTTCCCTTCTTAAGATATCGTGTTTACAAGGTTTTCACATTTTGCGTGCCACTGACCTCAAATAACATTTGAATTTCACAAACAGTAATAGGCTTCTTGTGCGCATTATGGGTCATCCACATGCAATGTATGAGAAGTCCATGCTTCCCTTATTGAGATAACTTGTTTACAAGGTTTTGGCATTTTGACCTCTTGTGACCTCAACATTGTTATTTATTTTGTTCAATCCACTCTAACCCTAACCTGAACAATAACATCAACAATATATTCATAGCGAGGATTTGGTGATTCTTCTGAAATGATGACCGAGGACTTGGAATGCCTTTGTTCAAGTCATCGCACCATATGCAAGACAAACACATGCACATACGCCATCATGTTTGCATAGGTTACGATTATCATCGAAACCAAAAACCGTCTTTATTTTAATTTTCTTAAAAACAGATCTATGGAAAGTGAACAAAGATATAAGATATATAAGTGAGAATAAGTTAACATCTGTCTTAAGTTTTTGTAAAAAGGAGCATTACTCTAAACTTTTGGAATGCCATAAAAATAAAGTTAAAGAAACATGGAAGGTGTTAAATGATATTATTAATAAGAAGTATAAGACGCAGAGCATGTACCCTGATAATTGTATTGATACAAACAGAGAGGTAAATGGCAGATGTATTGCATATGGTTTTAACAAGTTTTTTTTCTTCAAATATTGGACTTGATTTAGCTGCTTCAATTCCTAAGCATAATAGCTCCATTAATGAGTATCTGAAAGACCAAAATGCACAATCTATGTTTCTATCAGATACTACTGAAACAGAAGTCTTGAATATTGTAAGGACTTTAAGCAATAAAACTTCGGCTGATTGTAATGGTTTAAGTATATCAGTTATTAAAATCATTATTCCATACATTGATCAACCTTTCACTTTTATTTGTAACAAATCATTTTCTACAGGCGTTTTACCAGATGGCATGAAGATAGACTGGTGACAAAAATGTTTTTAATAATCATAGGCATTTTATCACTGCTATCACAATTCTCCAAAATACTTGAGAAGTTGTTTGATAAACGACTTGATGACTTTATTTCCAAAAATAATCCCCTTAATGAGAATCAGTATGGATTTAGGTCGGGACGTTCTACATCTATGTCATTATTAGAATTAAATGAAGAAATTATGTCATTGCTTGATAGAAAGAAATCAACAATTGGAGTTGTTATTTGATACTATAGATCACAATTTGTTGCTTAAGAAACTTGATTAATATGGTTCACGTAGAATACTTCTTGGCTGGTTAGAAAGTTATTTGACTAATATAGAAAACAATATGTTCAATTCAATAATTTTGAATCCAACATTTGTAATGTAATGTGTGGAGTACCACAAGGCTCCATCTTTGGGCCAGGGAGCTGGACCATTCCAACTCCCTGCCCAACTCCCTGCGTGAGTCTAACTTGTATATAAATGACATTTGTAGTATTTCCACATTACTTAAATTTGTACTTTTCGCTGACGACACAAATGTTTTTTGTTCTCACGATGATATTTATGCTCTGTGTATATTAGTTAGTGAGGATCAGCTCCAGAAACTCAATGTATGGTTTGCTGTAAATAAATTATTTCTTAATATTAAGAAAACTAATTATATGCTTTTCTTCAACCGTTTACATAATACGGAATTTGAAATTACTATTGATGATGTAAGTATTGAAATAATTTATGTGACCAAGTTTCTGGACGTTTATATAGACCATAGGTTGAGTTGGAAAGAACATACATCAAATATATCAAGCAAACTTTCTAAAAGTATTGCTGTCATACGCAAAGCCAGTCATGTGTTAAATAAAACAGCATTATATACCTTATATTTTGCTTTTTTTCGTATTTGAATTATTGTATAGAGGTGTGGGGGACATATATAAATCCAATATTACTTCAAAAGAAGGTCATTCGTATTTTATGTAATGCAAATTATTTAGCCCATACTTCCGAACTTTTTATAGATTAAAAATCTTAATTTTACCCCAACTTATTGATTTTTATACACATATTTTTATGTACAAAGTTTGTCATAAGTTATTACCACCAACTTTACAAAGTTATTTCTTTTTTTGACTCTAATGGTAGTTATAACATCATACACAACGATTATAATTTTAAACAAATTTTGTTAGAACAACCAAAAAGCAGCTTTGTATTTTCACCCCAGGTGTTAAACTCTGGAATTCATTTAATATTAAACTAAAGAAAAGTAGAACCCTGCCATTATTAAAAAAATTGTATAAACATAATTTGTTATCCCATGCAAGTTCAATCTAATTACCTTGATGGGAAAATAGTTATCAATGCCCAATCTATTTTCTTTCTACGTCTGTGTCGACTTGTTTTGTTTACTAGTGTAGCTAATTTTGTTCGAACCATTTCCTTGTATTATTTAACACATATTTGGAGGAAACATTTTACAGGTATTGCACTTCAGTTTCTCTCATTTTCCACACATATTATTATATTCATTACTACAGGTATTATATCATAATATTTTGTTTATAGTTATGACAATTATTGTTGAATATGTGCCTATATTTTGTGTTGGAAATAAACTGTTTAATTGTCATTGGCATTGTCATATGCGTATGCATAATGCTTAGCTTGATTCTTAAAGTTGAATGGAACACCGAATGTTGCTTTAAAGGAGCTTATAATATTTCTTGTTTAATACTGTTAATGTTGTATATGTCTATTAGTGTGTTTACTGAAGCACGGTAATGCCACTTACAGAATGCTGCGTTACCTATTTTTGTTAACAGATATTACATTTCTGAGTCGCAAGGGTCGAGTCCGAATGGAGTCGAGATCGATCCGTAGATGGTATATACTGCCTCACACACATTTTTACTATTTATATTTTTAGGAGTGAGTCGATCTGTGTGGAATGGAATTTTCTCGACTGGATGGTTGATGGTTGCTCTAGCTGTTTTGTCATATTACGTCGGAAGTTTCATACCCCAGTTATTTGGAAAATCAGATGAGATGTTGACACTCCTCCTTAAGCTTACACTGTTTGCGTTACTGGTGACTCATTACATCTTCACCATGTGCTCAAAGATTCGAAGTACCTTCAAATCTGCAGTTCCTAGACTTTGCTGGGCTACTACGCTAAATGTGCGATATTTGATAAAGAGAGCCCAGATCCTGGATTTGACAAAGAGAGGTAGGTTATTCGCTTTCACACCCCTCCCCGCCCACACCACCACCTATCTGTTTTATAATTTTTCAGATGTGAACAGACCTTCAATCAGGGTCCGGTTTTGCAAAAATAGCCAAATATATCATATGGCTTTACAATCTTCCATATGTATCTCATAGGCGGAATAGGATATTTTGCAGTTTTGTGCATATTGTAAAGTTTTCTGGCAAATATATTATGGCGACAGTTTGGGTTTATATCTCCATAAAGAATGACTTTAAGGCGTATACCATTAATTTTGATGTTCCAGATTACAAAATCCTATCTGTACAGATCACATTCAACTTGCTATGCCACTTTAATGTGTTAAGCGTTTATCCTTTGAACATCGTATATGCAGCCATCAATCGAGGTGACTGGACAACCAAGTCATACACACGGCAACAAAAAAAAATCAACCGTAGAAGAACGTTCCTTTTATGGTCTAAAATAACACGTTCCATCACAATGCATTACCAATTTGTTAATTAGGCTTTTACTGAAGTCGGAGCTGACGCCAACATCGATTTTGGGTTTTTTTTTTGGCCTTAAAGGAGCTTTCCAGACATTATAATCATGTTTGAAGGTGAATATCTTTATAATAAAAAAATCCGAAATAGATAGGCCTGTAGAAAACAGGACCTGCAATCAAAATTGTTCTTTTTTCTAGGACTATATGACATATACACCCTAAAATTCTGCCTACAGTCATTTACCCCATTTATATTATTTACAAGAGTGAAATCTGAGCCATGTAATGTGGTCTTCATTTAGATCAGTGATGAAGACGACAATCAACAGCTTTGTCGAACAGTGACGTATGTGAGAAAAGTATGGAAACGTTAGTGTTCGATGATATATTTTTAAATGTTCACTTAAAAAAAAAGGTTGAATTGTTCACTTATTTAATAAAATGGGGGGGGGGGTGGTGTCGAATTGATTACCTGTTGGATCCTGAGAATGTAATACTTTTGAAATAATTGATAAATTACTCACTTCCCGCCCCTAAGTTTGAATTTCATAATTTAGTCTGCAAAACGTTACTTTACTCACTTACTCGGTTCACATTTTGCAGAGCAGATGTAAGCATTTATATTTTGTTGGAAATTATCTAATAGATAAGAATCCATATGTGCCCATCTAAATCAATTACATAAAATTGCTAAAATTACCAATTTCATATTA
>WXZC020000584.1:0-11548 GCA_011317855.2 Paelopatides confundens
GGGGGGGGGGGGGACTAAGGATTGATAACTTTCATAGCAACCCACTCCTTCTTCGGAATATTTCATTCTTCTCTTCCTGTCAAGATCATTTCCATTCTTAAAGGACGAATTAATTTTGATATGATATAGACCATTAAAAAAAGAATCAGTTCATCAGGTACAATTTCAAAACCATTTTTAATTTATGAGAAAGTATACCCTATAAGTATCAGAGGTTCAGCAATCAGTGTGGCTGATCTACCTGTCGTTCAGCTTCAAGAATCAACACTACGTAACATTGACAGTATTAAACCAGAGCTGTATCCTAGAAATATCCACAAATTTAAAGGCGACATGTTATAATATTTTACAATTGACCTGTCATTAATTGATTTACTGTAGTTTGCTTACAAATCTACATACTAGACTAATTCTTTGAGACCTTCATGGGCTGTAAGTTTGTATTGGACAGTTAAAATAGCTTTAGAGAATAATTAATTAATTAAATTCCCCAAAACTTACTGGCTTGGGTACTTACGACCTTCTATACTTACCCTGTGCAACATCTAAATTGCCGTCGGGGGTCACTGACCTTGGTGACCCACCTGACATCGGCCTGGGGAACAGGACTACAAGATGATGTAGAACCAAGAGTCTTAGTAAAGGAACTACAAGCCTGCTTCAAACAATATATCCCAATCTCTAGTAGAAAGACAGCCTGAGGAGGAGGCAGGTAGAAACATGCAAAGACACTTGGGGGGGAAACCTACTAGGCACAACTAAAACACAAAGGAGGTACAGGAAAAAACATTTAGACGCAAATTATGTGTGGAAAAAGTTGTATAGTTTTAGTGTGTTAGGCTATAAGCTTAGGCTAAACCCCCTCTAAAAGTCTGCAATCGAATCACGCCTAAGCCTAAGCCAAAAATTTGGAAAAGAGATACTCAAGTTTGGGTGCTCAAAAGAGCCAAAATCCTTGCCAGAGGTCTGCAAGTATCCCAAAACATGCTAAACTCACACACAATTCCATTACAGAAAAGTAGGAACCTGGAAGAAAAATAAGGTTTCTCCACGATTTCCTTCGACCTAAAGTCTCCACCCAAAAGAATTATATGCGAGGGTTCATCCATGTCCTCAATATCTTGTTTACCAAAATAACAGATGTCCTCGAGATTTTATCACTTGATCTATGGCGACCTGAAGTTCTCGCCCACAAGAATACCTCTTATGAACTTGTGGAAATCTACCAAAAACAGCACAAGTATATGACATAGCTTCACTGGAGATACCTATAGGTTTACAAGGTAGACCTCTTGGCAACCTCGGACAACCAAAAATAGGCTTCTACAGCATACGAAGTATTGAAGCTTCCTTCTAGATATAAATTTTGACTTCAAGAAAACACTCATATGGGTTATCAACGTATGAAATCTGTCAAACCTTCCTTCTAGAGATGTGCTTACAAGCAAAGCGTACAGACGTATACCTTGGTAACCTGTGTAAACACTTAAACTAGCTGTCTTGGGCCCAGAAGAAAATCCTGTGTTTTGTACAATTTACAAACAGTGACATTCACTAGGAATTTAGAGATGGTAAAAACACATTCTACAAATGGGAATTGAGCAAGCGGAGGGATAGTTATTGCAATGTCATAAAATGGTTCATGCTCCGTTGTTTGCATACTAGCGAATTAACAAGGTGTGACCCCTCCCAGTGGCACGCCCATCTTGTTGTGTGTACAGCAACAATTCATAGTCTATCGACTTGTTGCGACTAACAACCATTTGTTGTGACAACCAAATTATCCAAAATGACTACAACTTGGGACAAACTTTTATGATCACTCTGGGTCTGGCCTTTTCACTCTCCATATAATAAAACACTAAAAATAGGGGAGAGGAAGACTGATCTGTTCTTAGGATAGCATGACAGTTTATTTGAACAGTTTCAGAAAATAATTACAAAGATTTGTCTATTGCAGGCAAAATACAGTAAAAATGTGTTTTTTAATATAATAGATATTCATCAATATGTCATAATGAATCTTCTTGCTTAGTCTTTCCTCAAATCAATATTACAAGCAATGACATTTGATGTAACCCAAGGTATTATAGAATGCATTATGATACGTTTTGTACAAATACAAAGTAGACAAGGCGATATTTGACCAAATATGATCAAATTCTTTGGAAAGTTCAAAAAGCTAAATGAAAGGCACTTCAATATTTGCCCAAATTCTGATTTTTCCCCCAACCCCAAAATTAATTTTTGTATCACCTTTGACATCCTTGTTTTTTTTGCTGCATATATTTTGATACTATTTGTTAACATGTTACTTTGTACAGTACATATGCCTTATAATAGCAATGATATCCATTAAATACAATACTAGGAACATTTGTTTTTTTAGATTTTCTTCTTACTTTTTTTTTTAAAAAAGGAAAAATATTAGTCTTGGCATTTCTTACTAAAGCACTACATTAACTTGTCTCACTACGAAAATAAAGATTAAAAAAGATATTCAAGTTGATAGGCATGTATATCTTATTAGGCAGCACTTGGCAACCTACTCTTCCCAATGATTGATTATTAGAACCTATACTTCATCAATATGAATAATCAACATTCTGATGACTTTGTAAAAGTGAGCCAATTGAAATTTGGCAATTCAACTTGGCCTTAACAAGAGTAAGATGCAGACTGGAGCCATGGCTGCTTCATTCTTCTATAGTTCTTGGTGGACTGGAGGTAGGACTATCGGCCAAGAGGTTCATCTGCTCCCTGTGGAAGAGAAGGACCAGAACCCTAACTTTGATTTGTTTGTAAATGTACAGATAGATATACTGGCAGGATACATGCTACTGTTTGTTAGTTTGCATATATAGATAGAATAATGGCTGCTGCACTGCAGAGATATAATATAAAGCGAGGAAGCACAGGGTTAGTTGATGGTTATGTAAGGAGAGGCATGCGCTTCCAAACCTGAAGTGACAGACAGCAGCTGCTGGTGTGGGAGGGACCTCTTTTGAGAGATTTCTCTCCATCCTCAAGCAGCTTTGCTTTAGGTAGCTTAATCTTCTGGTTCTAAAATCATGTTGAAGTTCAGGTGTTTTTTTTCTATGCGCTAGCATCATCAGTAATGAGAATAACTTTGTGGAGGTGGCTGCCGATTGGAGGTGAAGTGGTTTGCATACGAGTGGATCTGCTTTTTGTCGAGCCAGTATACTTTGTCCTCTCAGGAATTCTTTAGGGTCTCTTTGCTCTGATTGATATCTTCCATCATCTCTAGTTCTCAGAATCTTGTTACATCTTTAAAATCATCTGAAAACTTCATATAATCATCCTTCTATGGTGAAACTTTTCTGGGTATCCCTTCAGACGAAAATGTTATTGTGGAACTATGCCCAGTACCACCACATCTAGCTCCATTTCCAATATTAACAATTGTTCTCAAAAGTGTAGACAATTCCAGTACCTACCGTAGATTTCCCATATTCATGATCACTATCACCATGCACAGAAGGAGACTAACCATACCTGGTACAATATGTATTCACTACCTAAAAAGAAACTTTAACATAGTTTATTTTATCCACTATTCTGTTAGTTTTAGCCAGTGTTCTATAACATGTATAAACAGTATTATGTAGTCTCATTTTTAGACTCTACATTGTCGTTACCGCACACCAGCAAAGTACATGTTCGTCAGATCCTCGTTAGCTTAATGATGCATTTTTTAGCTTACCATATAATCTCTTCTGCAACCACCAATTGTCCCTTCCACAAACAGTGCCCCTGCCAAAAACATGCCACACCCACCAGTTTTTGTTTTTAAATGCAGCATTACGATAATTAAATCTCTGGGACGTATGAACAATTCGTTTTTATACCTAGTCTAATAATCTATTTACATACCAGACTTTATGACGTAACCCTCAAAAATATTTTCTGCATTTTTAGCCATAAATGATAGACCTAGTTAATTTCCTAACACTTCACCCCCAATATTCTCCATTCTAGAGAACCTTTCCCTTCCAGCACTATGGAATCTAACTGATCATAACTAGCCCGATCTTTTAAATTCTCCATGTAGTTGGTTCGCTTGGATTTAAGGGCTGGTGAGCCAGCTTGCAGGGGTGTAGGGTATAGACCTGAATAGACCCTGCTTGCATGCTTTCCTCTTTATGCATTCTCCTTCACTAGTGCAGCAGCCATTATCGAATTCACATCAAATGTCATATCAAGGTTCGAAACAGTTCACATCAATATTCACATCAAACTTTGTGCTATCACTTAATATCCACTTACCCTGTCGGTCTTCCGTTTTGTGTCCTCTTGCTGGATAGGGGACAGAGGTGCTCTCCATTCAGACGTTGTTCTACTATCAATATGAAATTCTTCTTTATGGTACTGAGAAGAGGACACTAAATTTTTGTTATCACTTGTGCTTTGAGTTCTACATGGCTCGGATATTCTTTCATGTACATTATCACTATCCTCCGGAATTTCTAACATTACTTCTTTCGATTTCCTCTTCCCAAATAACCTCCCAACAAGATTCTTTGTGTGTAATTGTCCTTCCTCATTTGAAAACTCCTGGTCTGCATCATTGCAATTCCATTCAGAATGTACATGACTATTGTTATTATTTGAGTTACTATCGGAATCCGACTTCCCCCAACTAAAGAATCCACCCTTCTTATCATCATCAGATTCAGAACTGGAGCTACTAGAACTACTTGAGCTACTACTAGAGCTACTACTACTACTACTAGAGCCAGACTTATCCTTTCCCTTTTTTTCTTTCTTCTTTCCCTTCTTTTTATCCTTCTTGCCTTTTTTCTTCTTCTTCTCTTTTTTTCCTCCAAAGCCAAGTCCTTCCAGCATACCTGAAAGTGATGCTCCAATGTCAAAGCCACCACCATCTTCACCTCCAGCAGCTTCACCATCTACACCACCACCAAGAGAGATTCCAAATCCATCTCCTGCTGATGAGTCTCCTTCCACTTTTGGTAAACTAAGAGAAGCCTCTTCACCGACACATTTCTCTTTACTATCAGACCCAGAAACGCCAACAGACAACCCACCTCCAATGCCATCCGATAAATCTGGTGCACCACCACCAATGCCTAAACTAGTGTCTGTGGCATCAGCGTTAACATCTGCATCACCAGATCCTGACAAACCTAAAGACAATCCACCACCAATGACCCCCGATAAATCCTGTGCAGCACCACTTGTATCTAAACTTGAATCAGGGATATCGGTATCAGCTTTCACATCACCACCAGACCCGGACAAACCAAATGACAATCCACCTCCAATACCACCTGATAAATCTGGTGTAGTACCACTTGCATCAGGGATATTAGTATCAACTTTTACATCACCAGACCCTGACAAACCAAATGACAATCCACCTCCAACACCCCCTGATAAATCAGGTGCACCACCACTTATACCTAGCCTCTGATCAGCATTAACATCTCCATCACCAGCTCCTGACAAGCCAAATGACAATCCACTTCCAATGCCACCAGATAAATCTGGCACATCACCACTAATACCTAAACTAGTGTCTGGGGCATCTGCATTAACATCTCTATCACCAGATCCTGACAAACCAAATGACAGTCCACTTGCAATGCCACCAGATAAATCTGGTGCATCACCACTAATGCCTAAACTAGTGTCTGGGGCATCTGCATTAACATCTCCAGATCCTGACAAACCAAATGACAGTCCACTTCCAATACCACCTGATAATTCTGGTGAATCACCACTAATGCCTAAACTAGTGTCTGGGGCATCTGCAGTAACATCTCCATCACCAGATCCAGACAAACCAAATGACAGTCCACTTCCAATACCACCTGATAATTCTGGTGTATCACCACAGATACCTAAACTTCCAGCATCTGGGACTCTAGCATCATCAACTTTCACATCTCCATCACCTGCTCCTGACACACCAAATGCCAATCCACCTCCAATACCACCTGATAAATCTGGTGTAGTACCATTTGCATCAGGGATATTAGTATCAGCTTTTACATCACCACCAGACCCTGACAAGCCAAATGGCAATCTACTTCCAATGCCACCAGATACATCCAGTGCATCACCACCAATGTCTAAACTTGCATCAGCAACCCTATCATCAACTTGGACATCTCCATCACCAGCTCCCGACAAATCAAATGACATTCCACCGCCTATGTCTCCTGACAATCCATTTCCAACAGATAAATCTGGTGCATCTCCATCACCAGCTCCTGACAAACCAAACGACATTCCACTTCCAATACCACCCGATAATTGTGGTGCATCACCACTAATCCCTAAACTTGCATCAGGGTTATCAGTATCAGTTGTTACATCACCACCAGAACCCGACACACCAAATGACATTCCACCTCCAATACCACCTGATAAATCAGGTGTACCACCACTTACACCTAACCTTTGATCTGCATTTAAATCTCCATCACCAGCTCCTGACAAACCAAACAACTTTCCACCTCCAATGCCACCCGATAAATCAGGTGCATCACCAGAGATTCCTAAACTTTCATCAGGGACACCAGCATCAACTTTCACATCTCCAGACAAACCAAATGGCATTCCACCGCCAATGCCACCAGATAAATCCGGTGCATCACCACCGAAACCTAAATTTGCATCAGGGATATCAGTATCAACTTTCACATCTCCATCACCAGCTCCTGACAAACCAAATGACATTCCACCTCCAATGCTATCCGATAAATCTGGTGCATCACCACTTATACCTAAACTTGCATCAGGGATATTACTATCAACTTTAACATCCCCATCTCCTGACAAACCAAACAGCATTCCACCTCCAGTTCCACCCGATAAATTTGGTGCAGGTCCACCTCCACTGATACCGAAACTTTCATCTGGGACATCCACATCAGCTTTTACATCTCCAGACAAACCAAATGGCAATCCACCTAAAATACCCCCCGATATACCAGGTGCATCACCAGTTACATCAGCTTTTACACCACCATCACCAATACCCGATAAATCTGGTGAGTCACCACCAATACTACCCGATAAATCTGGTGCGTCACCACCAATTCCTAAACTACCATCCAGGATATCATGATTTGCATCTTGATCACCAGATCCTGACAAACCAAATGACAATCCACCTCCAATGTCTCCAGATAAATCTGGTGCCTCACCAACACCAATGTCTAAACTAGCATCTGGGACAATGGGATTTGCATCTCCAGACAAACCAAAAGCTAATCCACCTCTAACACCACCCACCAAATTTGGTGCATCACCAATGTCTAAATTGGCATCTGGGACATCTGAATTTCCATCACCAGATTCTGACAAGCCAAATGATAATCCACCTCCAACATCTGGCACAGTACAATCAATATCAGCAGAAGGAATGTCGACTTCAGTCTTGACCCCAGTCTCTGGTAAATCAGCTTCAAGAGATCCTCTCAGGCCACCAGACAAACCTAAATCTGGACCTACCAGAGACAAGTCTGCCTCTGGTAATTCTGGGGCATCGACCTTGACATCAGTTTTCCCTGCTAAATCTACATCTGTTCCTGTATTTACATTTGGTAGACCAATAGAGGCACCAAATGAATGTGCCTTAACTTCCCCATCAACCTCTGCTTGAACATCCAGTCCACTTCCCATTGATGGTGTGTCTACATCTAGTTCTGGTCCTTTGAAGCCACCACCAACAGACAAACTAAACCCACCAAGGGATGGTGTCTTGACATCTGTATCAATCTCTGGTACAACATCACCTCCAAATGCTCCACAAACAGATGCATTGTCCACACCACCATCCAGAGAAATGTCACCTTCAGGGCCCACTATGTTAGCAGAGGGAAGGTTAGTATCAGCACTAACATTTCCAACAATACCACCTCCAAAACCTACATCTGGTGTTTCCACAGAAATAGAAATGCCAACAACAGCACCACTACTTATATCAGGCCCTTTGACAGAGACATCTACTTCTGGTGTGTCAACTTTAGGTGTACTAAATTTTATGTCTGGATCAGGTTTAATTCCAAAGTTAACATCTGGGGCATCTCCAGTCTTAATATCAATACCTGAATCCCCACCAATTGTAATGTCAACTTCAGGTACTGCTATAGCCCCTCCAAACCCAAACCCTTTATTTTTACCATCTTCATCAGATGAAGAGTCTGAGGAGCTGGAGGATTTGTCATGTCCACCACCAATACTAAAGCCAAAGCCAAACTTTCCTTTACCTTTTTTCTTTTTCTTTTTGTCTTTCTTCTTTTTCTTCTTCTTAAGTCCAATATTTAATCCACCTTCTGGTCCTTTCAAGTCAGCAGAACCCTTAGAGTCCATACTTGGCAACTTTACATCTGCAGAAGTCTTTCCATTTAGGGTACTGCCTTCAACAGACACATCTGGCTTATCTACAGTTATATCTGCATCTGGAATTTTTACATCAGCATCAACTTTGACGTCTGCTTGCGGAATGTCTGATCTGTCTAGAGACATGTTTGCATCTGGAACTTCCACTTTCTTCCCTTTGCTCTTGCCAATACTACCAAATTTTAGTTTTCCACCAAAGCCAAACTTTCCCTTTCCTTTACCACCAGACCCTCTCGATTTATCCTTTTTACCACCAATATCTAAATTAAGATCTGCATCAGCAGGATTAACAACACCAGATAAATCTGTTTCAACATCTGCCTTTCCACCCAATTGCAATTTTGGGGTTTTAAGAGATGCATCTACATCTGGTGAAACAATATCAGCATCTGCCGAGATCCCAACATCAATGTTAGGCTTGTCAGCATCAATATCCAAGTCGCCAGTTGAAAATATTGGCATTTTCACATCTGCATCAATTTCTGGTCCAACTATCTTTGATGAAGCATCAATAGCAACTGGTGTTTTGGTATCTACAGCTTGTCCACAAATATCAACTTTTGGAGAATTAACCTTTACATCACCATCAATTGAAGGAACTTTTATGCCACCTTTCAGCCCAAAACCTTTTGAATCATCAGAATCTGAATCGGAGCTAGAAGAACTGGATGTACCATCTTTCTTCCCCCCTAGTTTCAGTTTACCACCAAAACTAAATCTCCCCTTCTTTTTTCCTTTCTTTCCTTTCTTTTTACCTTCACCAGCTTTTATGTTAATATCTGGTTTTTCCACTTTAACATTTGATATTTCAGCATCAATATCAGGCACATCCATGTCACCAGACACTGTTCCACTTAAACCAGCACCGATGCCAGCTGGTACTTTCACATCACCTCCATGTGCCTTAACATCAATATCAACATCAGGAGGAACAATAGCTGGTACATCCATGTTTATATCAACATCAGGGGTACCTGCATTCACAATAGCATCTGGTACTTTCACTTTGATATCTGCATCTGGTATTTCACCAGAAACATCAACACTTTGTAAATCTGCTCCGACTTTGTCTTTGTTTCGGCCTAGACTGCCAAATTTAAGTTTTCCTCCGAACCCAGATTTACCCTTTCCTTTGCCAACAGATGTAGTCTTTTCTTTGTGTTGATCATCTACCTCTGGTGCATGAACATCAACACCTTTTACAACTGCATCTAAATCTGGTCCACTGATATCAAGCTCTGGGATCTTTACATCTCCACTTACATCAAGGGAAGCATCTGCATCTCCCAAAGATGGGCCAGAAAGACCATCTCCAAATTTGATACCTTTCTTGTCATCTGAATCAGAATCTGAACCACCTTTCTTACCACCAACACCAAATTTCAATTTTCCCCCAAGTCCAAATTTGCCTTTCTTCCCAGAGCCTTTCTTTCCAATTTTCACTTCGGGTGTATCTGCATCTATTGAAGCATCCAATGATGGTCCTTTAACGTCAGGAGTCTTGACATTTACTCCCACATCAGGGACTCCAACATCAGGGACTCTAACATCACCTGATACTTTTAGGTCAGTGTCAGGTTTTGAAACTTTTACATCAGTGTCAAGTTCAGGTACAACACCACCAATGTCTGCATCTATACCACCCGACAGATCAAAGCCACTTTCTATTAGTGGTTTGGAGCTATCAGCAGAACCACCAACATCTGGTTTATCAACATCTATGTCAACATCAGGTTTATCAATCTTTGCTTTTCCTCCAAATTTTGGCATTTTAAAGCCTCCACCAAATCCAAAGCCACCTTTCTTTCCTTTACCACTCACTTCAATGTCCAGATCAGCATCAGCCTTTAGATCTACATCAGGAATGTCAATAACTTCTCCAACTTCACCAATATCAATATTTGGTTTATCAATGCTTGCATCAGCCCCAACTTTTATATTTCCATCACCTTTTCCAGAGAGATCTAAATCTGGAGCATCTACTTCAGCTGCACCACCAAAACCAAATTTCAACCGGTTTTTCTCATCCTCAGAATCTGAACTGGATGAGCTGGAACTGGTCGAGCTGGATGATGATGTGCCATCCTTTTTACCACCAAATCCAAAACCTAGGCCAAACTTTCCTTTCTTCTTCTTCTTCTTCTTTTTCTTCTTCTTCTTCTTCTTCTCTCTCAGTCCTCCTGAAATGTTGAGACTGGCCTCTGTTACATCTAAATCACCTCCAGATATCTTTGGTTCTTCAATGGTAACATCTGGTTTTGACAGATTTATATCAACTTCTGCATCTTGAGAGATATCCAATCCCCCACCTATACCACCTGACAAATCTCCTTTCAATTCAATCTTTGGCTTTCTTGGATCAACATCCACCTCTGGAGCCTTCACTTTGACGTCAGCATCTGGAATTTCAACCGAAATATCAGTATCAGGTTTTTTAATATCAGCATCAGGTTTATGAATATCAAGATCCACTTCTGGGCTGTCAACAGATAAGTCTCCTTTCCCTTTTCCTCCAAATTTAGGCATTTTAATACCACCACCAAATCCAAATTTGCCACCTTTCTTTTTACCTTTTCCATCTACTTCAATGTCTGGAGTATCAACATCTACTTCTGAAGCCTTTACATCAAGATCAACATCTGGAAAATTTGCATCACCTCGACCTGATGCACCTCCAGCTACATCGGGCAAATCTATGTCAGCTCCAATATCAAGTTTAGGTCCTTCCAATTTAAGCTTGCTCTTATCATCAGATGAATCAGAGTCGTCTTTCCTTCCGCCCATACCAAATGAGAGTTTCCCTCCAAATCCAAATTTTCCCTTCTTTCCAGAACTTTTCCTTCCCTTTCCAGAAAGGTCAATATCACCAGACACCATACCCTCTGGTATCTTTACATCAGGACTATCAGCTTTCATATCGATATCTGTTTTGATTGTGGCATCAGCAACACCAGATACATCGGGCCCTTTTATATTCAAGTCACTATCACCTTTGATGTCTACATTGGGCTTTTCTAATTTAACATCAACATTACTATCAGGGAGAACAACATCGGCACCACCATCAACTTCACCAGATACATTCAAACCTCCCTTCACACCAGGCATGTCTGGTTTTTGAACATTAATATCACCATCAACACCCACACCATCAATG
>WXZC020000585.1:0-11542 GCA_011317855.2 Paelopatides confundens
GGATCTATTTTTACATTTTTTGTGCATATTGGACAATGTGCTAACTGTATAAATAGATCCATTTATACAGTTTTACTGCATTCTTGTACAGCCCAATATAGCACATATGTAAGTGTAGACTGCAACATAGTAACTATAACATATGTGTTGTACTGTTACATTGTAAATAATTCGTATTCCGGCTATAGGATTTTTTTTTGGGGGGGGGATTTGTCGCGCACCTAATTTTGGGGCCAGACTGGTTAACAAATAAGGTTAACTAGATACAAAGTGGTGCTATATTTTCTATTTTTAAAGTAAATGACCTTTAACAAAATTTCATATTTATTCAACCATTTAAAGTTCCAAAATCCAATATGTTCTTGGAAGGAAGTGGACACTCCTCCCCTTAATTCGACATCTCCCCCCCCACGCGAATCACATTTCCACTCCTCCATTTGAATCGCAGCTCTGATATTTTAACTCATTCCGTAATTCACAATCTATAGTCTCACGTAGAGAGGGAGGGTGTGTGCAGCAACATCGATGAGGCTTGACGTATATTTTATGAATTGACAATGATGTAAGTTATTTTAAACGTATAACTTATCTGGCGGTTAGAAATACAATGATTATAAAAAATATCCAGGTCTGAAGTAGGCCTTGCTGTAACATGGGTTTATGGGACGATGGGAATTACCAAATAAACGGATCTTCGAGATGATGGTACTCCTCAGAGAAATATATTAAAGTTGAATGGTGTGAACATAATGGGGTGAAAGGCGATGTTATGTCCCCCAACGATGGTTTATCAACCTCTGACTGGTTTAGCTTTGGTCATCGCGTGGGTTCACAATGACGACGGTATATGATGACGTCACAAATTGTTACTCAGTACCTTGAGTATGTATATAGGTAAAGTACCACCATAAACAGCTGCATCATAATAAGTATACATTGCAATATAATAACTATATACACTACATCATTCTATACACAGTACAACATATAAGGTACATACTTCAACATAATTATAAGCAGTGGCGACTGTAGGGGATGTCGGTTTTAGTTGGTGTGGCAGACAAACTCTTATTTTGCATGAAAATTATACATGGGTTTATATTTCTTTTTGTATTATTTCTTTCTTTCTTTGTTTTGCATTTACGCTTATATTCTTTACTGGGGGGAGTTCTCTCTCTTTCGAGTCCAAGTCTCAGCCCTGCTAGCCAGAGTCCGAGATAAGTCCGAACCAATAGCAGGTCGAGTCCGCGCCAAGTCCGAGTCATGGGCATCCCGAGTCCAAGTCCGGGTCCGGGTTGTATTAATTCATACGTGTATTTGTTTACGATATCATATATGCTGCTAGGGACTATGCAATTTGTTCAAGGGGATAAGTGTGCCCATTTTTTAGTTGCAGACTGTGTACAGAATAGATATCCATACATAAGTTGATCAAGAAAAACACAGTTGCCCTTAAAATGTTAATTGGATGAAATACGAACACGACTGTTTAAAATAGTATCACCGGAATCTCCCAATATGAAAAATGTATAAGTAATTATCAGGTCACCTATGGCAAAAACAAAATTACACTAGTAATGTTTCTATCACCATCAGAACATTTCTCCTTAGAGAAACATGTAATATATAATATGACTCTCATCAATTTCTGGGAATAGGTTTGAAGGTAGGAACCTAGAAAAGGTCCTTTTTACTTTTTTTAGCACTTTAAAGTTTTGGATGACATTTAGCAATTACTATATCACGGTCCATATATATTAAGATAAACGTTCTCTTGATACAATCGACTGTCCAGACTAGAATGCCATTTTACAATATTGCCCTAAATCGATATTCGGTAACAGTTGTAACCCATTGTTTGTGTTGTGGTTGTTTTTTGTTTTTGGGTAGTGGGATTTCTCCAGTAATTGTGGAAAAATTGATACAGTTTAAATGGTTTCCAGTTTTAGTCATGGGTAACATTGTTGTTGCGTTTCTCTACTAAAGTTTATTTCTTGTAAATTCAAAGCCACTGTAAAATATGGCAACTATAACTTTGCAAAAAAGAGTAATTCTACATAATCATATCTTTATAACATTTTGTAGGGATAACGTTTTGGGGTGGCTGGGGGGGGGGGTTGGGGAGACTTATTGGATTGTAACTGGGTGCGTGGAATTTGAAAAATGTTATATAGTAAATTCAAAGCCAGTGTAGAAATATTACACCTAACTTAGTCATAGATAATGATAAAGTCCCGAGTCTAAGACAACCCGAGTCTAAGACAAGTCAGAGTCCACAGAACAGTTAAGGTTGAAAATAATTAACGTTGAGATCACACACGTTCAAAATATTGTAATAGTTGGAAATAATTGTGCACTTGATATTATATGGGTGGGAGATTATAGTTTAGATAGTCGTACTCCCAGTTATCGTGCTTAATAACACGTAAAGAATGACATATTTAGTGACAGCATGAAACCGTTAATGGTTCTCACCAGGATAAAAACAATTTTTCATTTAAAATATTTACCACTTTTAATCAATGACTGATGTAATACGCACACAGCTGAATAACCTCCATCTCTCACTTCAAACTGAAGTGTGAAGTGTGAAGTGTGCTTACGTGTATATGTGGGAGCTTATCGTCGTAAAATAACTGAAACTATAACTATAACTAAAGTAATATTTTCAAAATATCAATCAGTATCCATTATTATCTATTTATTCGTTTGCAGTTTTTTTAACGAGATATTCAGAATAGCTGACCCCGAATACACCCCTACTGATCACGATATTGTACGGGCTCGACTGATGACAACATGTGTAGCTGAAACAAGGTTTTCATACAAGAACACGCCATTCAGGTATGCCGATCCCGCCGCCATATTGTCTTAGACAGACTGTAATGTGATATAAATGGAAAATGATTCGTAGCCAACATACAATGTATGGTGGAAAGCGCTGGACACAATTTACCAACACATGGGTGTATTATATTGACGGTGGCACATGACTAACATGTGTCAACGCTCCACGTGCATGGCAGTATAAGGGTCAATATTACTAGTTTTTGTATTCAATATGCCCTCACCGAATCCTCTCTATTAGCCAAAAAACCCCTCCTGTTTGGGGTATTCCTCCTTTTTAGACGAAATGATTTTAAAACGAAAATTGGGCTCAAAAGCCGAGACAATGTGTTACATCGCGATCGTGATTAAGATGTTTCTCCGGAGAGCGAGCCAGAATAGTTTCTAAGGAGAGCAGTCACAATTCCACACTAAATTATTCACCGGCGGAAATGCGGGATAGTAACTGTATTTTGTTTGGTAAATATGTTGGTGAAAACAAATTCTACCTGCCCGTACCGCTAGAATGAACAAAATTATAAACGCATGAGGCCCCTCTAGAATAAAAAACAAAAGCAAAGTCACACCCACCCCATTCCTTCAAAACTAGACCCCAAAGAAGAGAGTGTCTGGTTAGCAGTGCTAAATGGAGACAATCATATTTCGTCATTTTGTTCATTAAATTCAACCCAGCCATGCAAAACATATTCTTTCCTTTAGAGAATGATTCATTGTTTCTATTATAATAATTAATTCATTGTTCTTCATCTTAATTCAACAGACTGGTTGACGTTGGCGGACAAAGGACGGAAAGGCGGAAATGGATTCATTGTTTTGATGACATAACGGCCATACTCTTTCTTATTGCATTAAGCGAGTACAATTTAACACTCAGAGAAGACAACAGAACGGTGAGTTTGTTACACTCAAGTCTCATGCAATATTAATATATAATGTAGCAACGATAACCCTATCGTGACGTCACTTGTCAAATGGACTTCAAGTTTCGAACATATAATTAAACTAGAATATCTTCATAACGACTTTTTTGTCGTAAAATATGAAATCAAAATATAATCATAGGCTATGCTAAATCATTTGATTTAAATCACATTTCATTATTTATTTATATATTTATTTATTTATTTGTTTATAGTTTATAGTTTATAGTTCCAGTTATTTTACGACGCTAAGCTGCCACATATGTATTTATTTATTTATTTATTTATTTATTTATGTACTTATTTATTTATTTTTCAAGGTATTTAAAGGGTTTCCTTGTCTAAGAAGTATAGCTGAAAAATAAGTGAATAATGATTAAAAAACATTGTTGATTTTTGTCTTCCACATTAACATTACTTGAAGTATTTAATTAATATTCATACAACAACAAAGGAACAACATTTTCAGCCAATGATTTCGCGAAATCAACGCCCTTCTTTTATGTATTTATTGTTCAAACAAAAAATCGCGTCGATGCTTTATGGTCAAATTGTATATTTACATAGAGAAAGTGGATGGAAGATCGAGTTCGATATCTCATGGAAGCGTTGTTGTCGACGGAATATAGTGACAGACATGTGTTTTCACAAAAATCGGTAAATAATTTTAAACGATACACATGGACTATCATTTGAAGCTGGGTTATCAACTGATAATCCTGGATCATGGTTACAAGTTAGCTCAGTGTTTCACATTTCAATGGAAGCTATAACGTGCTTTACTCGCAATGGTTGGGTACAATTTTAGTGAATAATCGACGTTTTTTTTATATCATCTCTAATGTTTTTTCTTTGTATTCGAATTGATACGGTATATTTTGCCAAACGATTGGACTAACAGCTTATTTGTAGAAACTATTTGTTTGAAACATTTTGTGACCTCGGAGTTGCTTCATGTTCTCACTTTACAATTATAAATATAAATTCAGCTTTTAAAAAGTAGGAGTTTTATTAATATTATAGCGACTGCGTGGCCTATTGGTTAGAGCATCCGCCTTGCAGCATGAAGGGGGGGGGGGGGGGGGGGGTGGGAGTTCGATTACTGGTCGGGTCATTGCCAAGACTTAAAAAGGCACATACTTCTGGGTGCTCATCATTAATATATCAGAGTGGGACTAGTTGGGGTCTGGATGTATCCCCCCTTATGATGAGTGTTGCCCGGTCAGGAAGGGCACCCGAGGCGTAAACTTTCAGTCAAAACAAATGGTGATCATACCAGATCATCGAACACCTAACCCCGTGAATTATGAGAAAAACTGACGTAAAATCATTGAATAAGATGAAGTAATTACAAATGATCCCTCGTGCGTAACTCTGACACCAACCATGACTATTTTAGTCGTGGCTCATGTACACTTTTTCTAACATCTTGACTTTGGAATACACACGAGGTTCAAGTATATTGTACAAAACAAAACGATATTTCTTATAACACCTTTTGGTGGATGTCACCACCGACACGGTGGGGGAGTACAGGGTGGTGGGGGTTTGGGGTTGAGGGTTGCGCGTTGGCTACAAAGATTTGTTTACGTTAGAAAATCGGCCCACTTCCGGGTTTCTTACCCCGGATTTTCGAAAGAGTCTAATGCTTCCCCCTAAAAAAATGTATAGACACCATACTCTTTTGCAGTCTTCTGAGACACAAAAGAAAGCAAATCTGTGCATATAAAGGTATATCCACTTGAAGAAAATGCCATGTTTTTGCAACAATATGTGAAATTTGACAGCTTTTTACCTTTTTGCCTTCAAAGAGGTGTTATTATTTATGTTATGTTATTTTTTTCTTCGGTTTTTTCTTCAGATCCACATTCAATAGCAACCCATCCGTGTATAGGTTGGTATTGATGAAAATGACCCATTTTTGAGCTATCATTGTTTTCCATCTATAGTAGATATAAATTTGGTCTCCGTTTGTGTTAAAGAGTTAAATCTACATAGTGCATGTTTTCATCTGGTATATGTTCAAGTTTGCGAAAGCGTATGCTGTGTTAGTCAAAGTAACCACAGTGTACTTTCAAAAGCGGCATTTTTTTTTAATTTCATGATATATACCTCCCTACATGTAAGGATTAAATAGACATGCCATTATTAGATCTGATAACTCTGATTAGTGTGGTGTGTGCTGGTAACCAAACAAAGAAATATTTATTCTTGCAATAAAACGTCGACATTTCACGGCCCGAGGCTCTCCGTGCCCTGATATAGTTCAGTTTGCATATAGGTTACGTGGATATTTTGAAACAGATCACTTATACGTGTCACTTTGTATGTGGTAATTGGGTCGTAATTTTAAGTGGAAAGTGACAATGGCTAATAAAAGTACTTAGTCGAGAGTATCATGTTCGCAAGGTACAGCTATAGCAGCACCCACCCTCCCCTGCTGGAAACAAGACGGTCAAAAATAAGTGAAATGTTATATTTATTTGGCTTCTAATTAGCAGTTCATTGTCCCTGGCCTCGTGATAGCAATGCATTTTCGCAGTCTGATTATGTTGTGAGACGTATTTGACACTTTGCAACTAGTTTGGGAGATGCAGAGTGAGTTTATAAATTTGACTATGAGGGAACCTTGCGAAAGTACGAGCGAAGCAACCAACCACGGACTTGGGGCCGCCTAGTGTCTCCGGTTGGGGTGTAGTGGCGTCATCAGACATTTCGATCGGTGAGGTAAGGCGAAGGGAATGGATATTTACAGAAATGTTTGCAATTCCTTAGTAGCTTCCTACTGTTTCTATATGATTCTCAGTTATATTACAATGTAACGGATCACAAGTCGAAATCCTGATTTGTTGCATGTCACATGTACATCTTTGAAATATTTTTTTGGCCGAATTAATTAAGGGTCCTTAGAATGCAGAATGATGATACTTTTTGCACATTTGGAAGTAACTTAATTACCAAATAATGTTTTAGATTAATTTAGTTGAAAACGCCAAATATGTATTTTCCGGTTACTGTTTGTACAGGGAGAAGAATAATTCATACTCCGCTAAACCAATAAGTAAAGCTAAGGTAGCATAATTATTTTGATTAATTATTCAATGTTACCAATTCAGGCTAAATCCGAATTAATCCGTTGTATTAACACCTTCATTTCATCGACTTTCCCTGAAAAGACTAAGTGAAACTCTCCGATTGAATGAAATTCCATCGACTGACGCCAAAATCACATTTTCCCTTGCGCACGTCGTTGATTTGTATCAGTCACACCAAGTAGTGTAGTGACTTTCACAATTATTAATATGAAGAAAATAAAACATATCCGTTTGTAAGTGTAGAATGCATTCATCGTCATCTTTTGTACCATTTGTTTGACAAATTCCATCAAACGGGCTAGTATGGCTAGGTTTAAATTCATGACTTCCTCCACATGAGCAAATGAGATCATGATATATTGCTGCAATTGAACTCTCCGTGAATAATTTCATAATTACCACTGTGACTATTCAACTAAGCCCGTATTCACTGAATATTCATGATGTCAACGAAAACATGTGCTATATCGCTACACGAAAAGCTGATGTCTATAGCTTATATATTCCAAAATATTCTGACATGTGAACATAACAAGAAATATTTCAAAGCGAGAGTGTCTTGTTTGGCGATAAAATTCCATAAATGAATAGATAATTTGTTTTAAACATGAAGTATATTTGGTTGTATTGTTACATTTATGAGCCTGTTTAATGTGTATATCAATTCTATAGGATGGGTAGGACTTACGTGAATTATATTTCTAGCTTTCAGTTGATAATTCAGGTTTAGCTAATTAAGAGTTCACGAAGTAATATACATTGCATAATGTTTTATTATTTCTTAGATTATTTTCAATGGGTTATATAATATTCTTTACATTTGCTAAGAGTTATAGAATATTGTTTACATTGGCTAAGAACAATCAAGATATGCACCAGTGTAACAAATACTAGAAATGTTGTCTTATTGTAGCATATCTCAGAGGTTGCACTTTCTCTTCCAAACCTATTTGTCACATTATATACGAGAGTATGTAGTTATTAAACTAACACTCATGTTATTTTATACTACAAAATGTAATAAACATCAAAAGAATCACCCATGAAAGCCTCGGATGAATTTTCAGACAAGTAATCAAATTCTGAATTGATTAATAGAAGACTTCCCCAGGTTAGATATAAATCGTTATAATATATAAATGAGAATAGTCGATGGAAATACCATAGAAACTTATCGTTATTATGATCCTTTGTTAATATCTTTTGATTTGAGTTTAATAATGTCCAATTGTCAAGAGAGTTATTTTAATGGTACAGAATGTTTTCATATCAGGAGATCAGTGGATGCGTTCATTCCTCGAGGCTTTTCATACGATATAACTCTTGATAAGTATACAAGTGGCCATGTTTCATCCGTGACACGCCCAGAGGCTGAGTTCGAAAAAAGCATATAATAAAATTCGTTAAAAGCGTGTGAAAAGTTAAAATCATATTAAAACACAACGTTTCGAAAAGGTAAACTGTTCTTGCTCATATGTAAAAATAAATTGAAGTTAAAATATGTATGTAAAGAGAGGATTAAAACCATAAAAGCTGAGTAAAATTAAATTAAATGCTATAGTTGAAAAGGTTTACGTTTATGTCCATTGAATCAGCGAAGGTATTTAAACCGCAAATCCATTTTAGTTCAATTTTTCTTCACGTATTTTCTTGGTGAATTTGTTAATCTGTTAAATTGCTATTAATTAAAAAGGTGGCGATCTTGTATATGTTTTTCAGTGGGAGTATTTACCATTTTAAACTATCGCCTCTGTCTACGGTGCCTAATCTATAAGCTCTGATTCAGTCTCCCCCACATATTGTTTATACGGTCTAAAACAATTTAGAAAGAAATATTAATCCCAGTGGACGTGTAAATGAGGTGGCTAAATATGCTGAACAACTTTTGATCCATAGAGTAGGTTGCTTTCAATAACTTTAGTTTCTTTTAGGGTATTACAAGTACACGTTTATAATATGTTTTAAAACAACCCTTCATGCATTGTTGACTTAATATTGGAAAGTTTAACTATAACGAGGAGAAATGTCAAATTAAGCGACTTTCTATAAATAACGGGGAGTCAAGAAAGCGGCCCCGTCTTTGGGTTTTATAAGGATATCAAACAAGGATATCAAACCATTCCAAACGTTTAAAAATCACACAATTCCTTCTCAACCAATTCCACACACCGGTGCCATTTTAGGACCGATTAAAGTGAAGTGGATCTGTGTATAAGGGCATCGGTGAATTCAAAAGGGTTAACAATGAGACACATCTTGAGGCATGCTATTGTTATATTAGTTATTGGTGGTATTTTTACATTCCCTTGTATCTAAAGCTCGTCTTACCCAACCCTTTTTATTCATATCTGTTGTGACATACTAGGGTACATAAATTAGATTTTAACATGTAGCTTTCATCTGTATCCTTATGCGTTTTGAGTAAAGTATAACACCTTGTGAATACCTATTATCGTCTGGTATGAGATATTCTGCCGTGTGATGAGCTATATCGCACCCATTATGCTTTTTATGTACTATAGCTGTAATCTCTTCGACAGTTTATGGGGTTTATGTTTTCGTCATTTTGTCGGTAATTCGAATCGTTGCTTAGTTAAGCTATAACAGTGTGTATGTGAGATGTTGTATATGGAATAATAATTACGGGTCCTCTCTCTACGAATACGTAGTGGCACAAAGAGAATTTGTAATTACTTAAGGTATATCAGTTAATATCTAGATCGCATTATTTGAATCTGCAAGTGTAGTGCAATCTTTTAAACAGGAATTTGTTCATCTGTATACATACTACACATTTTACACTTTTTTACACATTTTACACTAGAATGTGCTTGCAAGACAGTTAGTTAGTATTTAAAGGTGTCTTAATGATATTAATTAAATAAAAAGAAATATATGACAATACAAAACAAACTATCGAACCATATGTGATTTATTCAGGAGTTAAACAAATTATGTCAATGAATTTAATGATAATAAACATGCGTTAGTTTATACATTAAACACACTGTGAATTTTGCGTTCTTATTGAGTGAGTCAAACTTCGAATATGTACCACCATGTCAGAAATGTAAAGTTCCAATGTGTAAACAGCTATATAGTTTTATGTCATACATATGGTAGAGTAAATTAATAATGTATAGTATGATGTAAGGTGATCCATTTCTAAAAGATTAAGATTCTAAAGTTAAATAATGGCTAGTAAAGATATGAATGGCATTTCACAGTAGTTAAAGTCATGCAAATATAACAATTTCTCTTCTGCAACAAAAGGATACAACAGTTGAAGTTGTAATGTTATAGTCCACACCTGAAAGTGTTGTGAACAACATTCATGTGTGAGCACATTGATTTCAATTTTTCAAAAATCCAGAGCTAAGCTATCGTGTGTTTCCTTGGAAGCATTCATGCATTCAGTTAAGAAACATTATCTAGCTGTATCTCATATTAAGTCATAGTATATTTTATTACTCTATTTGTACACGACATATAGAGTATAGTGTTGCAATATATTTATATCACTTTATTTATTATTTCACCTTCTAAGTTTTTGGGTAATGCATACCTTCGGGTTATAGGAATTTTGTTTCATTTTGCTTGTTTAGATCCTTGTTTTTACTTGTCTTTTGGTTTTGTGTTTTTATTGTTCTTGGATCAAATATATAATGAAATGGAAAACTAAAATAAGGAAAATTTTATTTAGTGAGGATGCGGTTTCTTCGTCATTCCTCTTCTGATGGCTTCTAAAGAAGGTAATTTGTGTAAATTGCATGTTGGTGATCGTTGACATATTAGTAGGTTGGATTATTTAATTTATTTATTTAATGCTTCATCAGTTATATCCTACACCGTACATAATATATCAACTAAATTATTTGCGGAAAACTGTTTTCTTTCTGCAAACTTCACAAAGTATAGAAAGAGTACATCTTTCCTAATGTATATTTTAAGAGTAATATTTAAGAGCAACCCGTTGATTAACATTGTACAGTTGTATGTAAAGTATTTAGCGATGTTATTCCAAAAGAGATACAAAAAACAAAAAACTATTGTACATTTGATGAGTTCAAATTGAGTGACATGATTTCACTTTACATGTTTCTTAGTGTAGTACATTACGAACTGTGTATTCTCCCATATAAATTCATTTTAGTATGTCTTCTGCGATGATAATACATCAATGTTTTAATGTAATAGTAATAACTAACAACCTGGAATTTTACAAAGTTGGATCTATAGTATTATTCACCTCACAATTATGTTATTGTGATACTGAATGCATTGATGTGTTAGCACGCGAAGTTACTACGAACAGTGCGTTCACTTGCTTTGTGCGTACTCAAATTAAGACTGACTTTTCCAGCCAAGCAAACTTTTGTTCAAAATGTAAAAAAGATGAGAGGGATGTTATGTAGTATTTGGTAATATATAATTGCGTACCACTTTAAATTAAAACAATCAAACAAGTGTGCACTATAATTTTTTAAGCGCTATAGCTTGGAGTGAATATATATATAGATATATGCCTATGTATGAGTGTTATTGTGTTTTACTGTCGCTTGGTACACAATTGCTGACGCCAAGCATTTACCGGATAGTGGACATTCGTCGGGTTTCCTGCAATTGCATTCTTTCGTGGGTCTAGGGGTGTTGGTTTTTGCGAGAACTCTTTGAGTTGTG
>WXZC020000586.1:0-11538 GCA_011317855.2 Paelopatides confundens
CTTGGTAATGACTCGGCCAGGAATCGAACCTGGAACCTCCCGGCTGTATGGCGGGCGCTCTAACCACTAGGCCACACACGTTATTATGATAATGATAATACACGTTAAAACACATTGTGCTGTTGATTGCGGTTACGTTGTTGTTCATTTTAAATCTGTTCACAGAGTTTACCTTCATCGCAAATCATTGCGGCGTTGTCTAAACCACCGTTGTTGAATTTTGCGTTGTTGTTTCCGATCTCTTCCGTTACTACGATGTTATACCGTTGTTGAAAATTAATTTGCTGTTGAAAAATTACGTTGTTTGCGGTGCGGTTCATATTAAAATGTACAGATGCGACGGAAAACAATACGCAAAAACTTCAATGGTATTGACTCGAGAATACACGATCACTGCGTAGGACTACGCCTAATATAACATTACTATAATAGTTTAGGACTGTTTTTCTTGGCAAGACGCATTACCATTCCCCCACCTCCTACTTTAGACATATGCATATATGCCTGACCAGGTAGCCCGATCTTATGGAGGCTATAAAATAAGGTCTGGTTCTCAATAGACGGCCGGTAGGCCAAATCCATGCTGCGAGAGGATTCAATCCGGCCTGCGAAAACAATGTGGTCGGGAAAAATATTACTGTACAATTCTCCGATCATCGATCAGAAAAATAACTTCCGATGGATTGAAAGCTCGACTGAGATAAGTTTTTTCTGGTTATATCGTTGACATCCAGGGACATACATGGAGGAGCAGCAGGCGCCCGCCCTTTCACGCCTATTGTCTTTTCTCCTTTAAAAGTTTATCAATTTGTTTTCTAAAACATTTTAGAGCATAAATGTAATTCAGAAGATGCACATGATCAGATGATTGTACAATTTTGCATCGAAGCCCCCTTTCATGAACAAAACATTCCCAAAAGCGACATGCGCAGTTTCTCCTCCCTATTGGCATTACCCCAAAATTTATTAAGAATTTTACTAAAAAAAAATTAAATTATAGAAGAAAAAACTTACTTCGAAAGATGCAAATGATAGCAGAATTTTGCATCAATTAAAATATATCAAGGGGGACACCCACACGGCAGACATCTACATATATGTGTCCCCCTCTCATCCCATGTCAACAAATTATTTACACGCATTTGGCATATGCAGTGAAAATTAAAGGGCTATTCACAAAGTAAAGTTGTTTACAATGTAAACCAAAAATTGGTGTTTGATCCCCCTCCGCTTCCGACATCGATCTAGGATTAGTGATTGTATCTGGCCAAAACTGGAAGCCTATTGACAAGGTATGTGACCCACATCGCTTAGCAACTTTATGTTGTTAAAGATTTGTTAAAAAGCATAAAGCATCTGCCTCCAGAGTTGGTCCTAAGTGCGGCGCTAAGGGGGTGGGGTACATTTAAAGAGCGCCTTCTAATTTTGAAAACTTGTTCCTCTATACTGTTCAACCACTGATTGAAATAAGACTGGACAATTATACTCTCTCCTTGGATGTCTACTAACATATATAAAAATAGGATTTGACTTAGATATGCAAATTAGGGAGGTTCAAAGGTTAAAGCATATTTTCATATGACAAAACATAGGCTACGATAAAAAAATGTAAACCCAGAGATTTGTAACTTTGCCAAATACTTAATGAAGGTCTTCATATGAAATGTAAAATATTAAAATGAAAATGAATGTAGGGATTTGGAATGCTTATATATCATGCACAAAGCTTGTATTAAGTTGTAGCCACTGTTGAAGCATATATATCTGCGAAGTTCATACTTTCATAGTATATTTTTTTAGTTTTATCGATTTAAAGCCTAAATTCGCAGTTCCGAACATTAAATTCAAGGGGTGGCTCCTATAGTTTACCCAAGTCGATTTAAATTATTTTGATCTTTAAAAATAAACAACAATGACTCCATTGCTCGTTTTCTTTTCATATTGATGTGTGACCCTTCTACTGTTGTTCCATGTACATATAACTCATTAAGGCCCCAATTGCACATGATGTCCCATTGACAACAGTGTCGTACAGTGATGTGGCCAATTTCTAGCTCTCTTATTTACAACTGTATGATACAACTGGGTCATGTTAGTCCTTGACATATAGACTCATCAGATCAGCAGTTTAAAATAGAGAATAGGTTAAAGAACAATATTACACAACCAACTCTCAGATAATTTAAGACTGAGCTATGAATACTTTTCGATGGTGCTTACATACGCGTTGCCATAACAACGGAAATTTAAGCAATTTTGTTTGCTATTTTAATTAACATTTGCAAGAGAAATGAAAGACGAATGTGGTATTATTTGTTGGCCATCATATTGTAGACATATCAATGTATCATGTTTAACTAAACAAAACGTTGGTTAATGGAGCGCTCTTGTTGTGAACTCCCCCTCCCATCATAATCAAACCTATCTTTAAGGACGGTTTTAGAGTTACCTTTCGTATGGTAATGGATATTATTCTGGAAACCTTCATCTACAGTTATTCTATTCAACTTTTGTTAATATCAAAACCTCTGTCAGGTTAAATCTCTAAAATGTTCCATACGAGATATAAAATCAAGTATAAACTATATTTATTGGTAAACAGAACTCCAGTTTATATAATCTCGCAACCATCATAGGAGTAGACTAGCCTCCGGATACTAGCGGCATTATTCTGGCCATCTTGATCTATATATGGTTATTATTAACAGCCATGAATCCCATGTTTGGTTATCTCTTGTGTTCTTAATCATACTGTAATGAGACATATCTGGGTTGCCCAGACCTTCACCAGTCTGCGGTGATTGAGTACATTTTTAAATAAATATTTTAACTTTCACTAAGATCTTTTCAATTATTTTCCTATCACTTTATTTCCCATCCCTATTGTAGTATTTTGACCAGGCTAGACAGAATATGGCGGTATACGCTGATATACCAGCATACCTAAATAAATCAGCGCATAGCTTATTTTTTTTTAATCTGAAGTTACCCGTGGTACTAGAGAATTATTTATTTAGTGTATCAACAAATACACATACTTGTATAAATACAAACAACATGTAATTCTGTTGTAAAATTATCGTTTCCACACAGCCCAAGTAATGTCAACAACTAAACAATATTCTAATGAAATCCGTAACACTGAACTGACTATAGTGGGGAAATTCAACCACATGCCACGATTATACATGTGTATGATGTATATTTTGTAGAATAATCGATAATAAGGATACGTTAATATCGTTCAAGTTGCAAAGATTTACCAACAAGCCTATGAGTGACCTTACTAAACAGTCAGCAGATATTTTCACGACGATTTCCATTGTTTATATTCCACTATCAGTTGTCGGTAGGTATTCAATATCTCCCGCAAATAAAGATCGTTGTGGCATCTCGATCCCTTAAATTTGATTACGCAGCGGTAGTAAGCTATATAAAGGATGCGTGTCAAAGACAGTGGTATGTAGAGGGGTGCAACAGGGGAACCACCAGTCAATTTACTATTATTCTTTAATTAAAAATATGAAAAATGTATCCCAAAAGATGCAAATTATAGCACCATTTTGCATCTAATCCCCCTTACATGAACCAACATTTCTCATTAGATCTCTCCCCCAGAACGGACATCTACAAATATTTGCTGGAGTACATTTTTGTAAATAAATATTTTAACTTTCGCTACGATTTTACCCATGTTTTTCCTGCCATTTTATTTCGCCTCCCTATTTGGTGTTTTGATCAGGACTGGAATGTGGTGTTACGCTGGTACGCTAGCGTACCTAAACAATCATGCAGGCGTACAAAAACATTTCTGAAGTTGATCGTGGTACTACAGTGATACTTAATGAGCATACCATAATACACATACGTGATACACACAAATATAGTGAAAGAAATCAAATATACGCAACATGTAATTCTGGAGTAAAATGCTCGTTTCCACACAGCCCAATTAATGACAACAACTAGGCAATAGTATAATGAAAATCCTATCACTGAAATGACTATAGTCGGAAAATTCAACCACATGCCACGATTATACATGTTTATGATGTATAACCTATATTGTAGAATATGAACATATAATCGATAATAAGGATATGGTTATAGCGTTCAAGTTACAACGGTTTACCCCAAGTATACCAGTGGCGTTACTATATCAGATTTTTCCGACGAATTTCAATTGTTTGTAATCCGCTATCAGTTGTCAGTATGAGGTATTTCATATCTCCCTCACACCAAGATCGTTGTGGCATTTCGATCCCTGTTAATGCTACTTAAATGTGATTTTGCATCGGTAGGAAGTTATAGGAAGGGCCCATGCTAAAGCCATTGGTGTGTAGAGGGGTGCAACAGGGGCATGACCAGTCCATTGACTTATTTTTTAATTAAAAAATGAAATACTGTGTACTTCAAAAGATGCAAATGATAGCCCCATTTTGCATCTAAACCCCTTTATTCAACCAATAGTTCCCCTTAGACCCCACTCACTGAACGGATATCTACAAACATTTGCTTCCTTAAAACCTGCATACACCTCTGAAAGAAGAACCAGGCAAAACAGCCAATGCGAAACTGACAATGAAAATAACAATAAAAGCTCACACAATCTTTGCAAACCTATCAATTTAAATTTGCTGACCAATTTAAAATGATGCTTACCAAATTACAGTATCTGACTTTTACTGATAAGCAGACCCAACAAAACTGATTACCAGATGATTTTGCCATTTCCAACCCAGGTGTTGACCTTGACGAACCATGGATGACCCCATATAATAAGTGGGCCTATATGCTATACTGATCAGTACTAACAGTAACAACCCAATTAATAATGATTCAATATGTACTTTTGGCCAATATTTGATTATTAACCCCGTATTTATCGATAAGCTGCTGCGAATAGCTTAAAAAGTACGGCGAGCGAAATGTTTCATAAATGTCGAAAGCTATAATATCGACTTATATATCAGTATGTTATACTTGTATACCAGCATGTCCAGATACATTTCGGCATGTCAATCACGTGTACCCACATGGAAAATTCAATATGAGCATATCCAGAAACTGTACTACCATGACGAGCAGCTCTGTATCGAGCAGCTCTACACTGAGCAGGTCCGTAAACATATAACAGGACGAGCAGCACTACACTTATTTGTCAATAGTGCTTCCTAACTACATTCGTCTTTAAGCTAAATATCCGTGTTTAGTGTGCCATCTGTTGCATGATGCCTAGACAAATATAAGCGTACCGAGGAAAAATATACGATTGTCCATTTATAATATAAGCAACACTGAAATGAATATGCCAAGAGAATAAGTCATGTATCCGAGTGAAGGAGCCAATTTGTTTGGCCTGGTTACGATTTCCGTAAATTTTGCACACGATCCCGGCACAATTCAGAGCAACTTTCTCATCAAGCTATCGGCTTATATTTTTAACGTGGCTATGTATGAAGGAGAATGAGTCCATATATATATCATTTAAGCACACCATGGAATGTGTCCTGAACAAATACAGAGATAATATAAGTAATGTTACACTTAAGTTACAGTTTCAGTCTAGTTCAAAATTGTAACGTCAGTAGTACTTGGTCTATAATTATTAGAGTAGCTATATATGTACGACACGGCCTATATTGGAATGTATACCATAGCCGGGGATTTGTAGAGCATGAAAGTTTTTGTTTATTTTTAAATTTTTGATGAGTAATTATCTTAAAAATTCAAAGGGGCACTATATTTAATATACATGCATACACCCACTAAGTTTGAAGTTAATCGGCCTTGTGGTTTCGGACTAGGAGTTCGTGACACACTTTTTCAAAATCACCCACACACACGCAAACACATTTGTTTTACCTACAGGCCCAAAGTAGTACGTCTAGCCCATGTTTTTGTTTTGCCATATGATACCTTCAATGACCCGAAGTAACCCACCCACGTCCAGGTCAGTACAACATGGTGGGGGGGGGGATAAGGTGGGTGTCAAATCAAACTCTTGTTCTGTGCAAAATGGTCAATGGAGGACAATATCCCATCCCCCTATATATTAGATGTAGGTATTAGATAATAACACATTGAACTTTTTTTCTTACACATGAATCTTTACTCATATTCCCAATACTCCGGTCCACTTTGCAGTTTTATTTTTTCAAATACGTACCAGGTGACGTCACACCATTATCCCCCTTCCAAAGGGCTTACCTTATGTTCGGTCAAGTTATTCCCCTCCCATAACAACAATTCTGGACCCGCCAGTGCTTAACTCGTACTTCTTCAGGGCAAGGGTATGGCAGTATGGGAAAGGAAAACCCCAAGTCATAATGGCGGTTGTGCGTGGTTTTGCGACAAGCATTATGTCACCTGTATGCAATAACAGTTGCCGTACGTTTTGCACAGACAAACAATGTATAGGCTCAATTTGTTGATCAGCTTAGTAAAGTATAAATAGTCAATATCGATTTTTGGAAGGTCCTAAAGGTAAAAATCGAAAGTTATACACGGAGTCAATACACAAGCGTATATATATATAGTCTTGTTACACATTCAATGACGTCAATGACTAAACGTCATACGATATGAGGTACTTTTTAAAGAAAAAAATCACCCACTGAAGGACATGGGCACGAAAAGTAAACTGTAGACAGCATCATTGTCATATTAATCAACCACTCTCTGTCTCAATCCACAAGGTACATTGGGACTGTGGTCATGTGACTGTGGTCATGTGATCGATTCTCTACATATTGGTTAAAATCATGTACAGTATGCCTGTGTGCTTTTTTCTGAGTTGTTATACTGCACTATAATGCATAAAATCGTCACACCATATAAGGTAATCGAACTTAAAGACGATTTCTTATCCTCAATTATATTTGCATTAGTTATTCGATTCCAGAATGAATCCAAATTCCAAATTGAAAGGCAACGAGCTGTGTGGTAGTCATCATTTTTTTTACAAGGGGTGGGGGTTACACCGGGGATGGATCATGGTTTATAAGGGGGAGGGGACACCCTTCACTTAAAACAAGATGTTAACGGAACCTATACAGTTTTGATTTATAGGCTTTGATTTGATGGGGGCGGGGGTGCTATAACCTCGTGACTGACGCCAAGGTGGAGACGCACATTGGAATTATTCCCCACTTTTCTTGGGAGGGAGCCTGTCTAATTTAGTCATAACGTAAGAAGAAATTGATAGAAATGGCATATAAATTAATTTTCAGAACACTTGGAGTATTCCTTAAATATAGTTCGGGACCACGGGGTAACTTGCTCTACGCACTCCCCCTTCGTCTCAGTGACACCCAGACTGGTGCCAAATATTTTGAAAGAGTGGTTGTCCATTTCTCGTAATTTTTTTGCAACATACATAATTAAATACACTTCCGTTGGCTGTGTAACACAAATGAGTGCAGGTGGGAAGGAAGAACTAACACAGGGAGCATGAATATGTAACTCATGTCTATAAAATATTGCTTTGTTTTTAATGCATTCGGTTTGCGAACTAACATGATGTGCAATTATTAAATGTCGTAGTAGGAATGTACATGATTTTACCTAAACCTCCATCCATATGGAACGCTAACACGTACACCAAACATTACTGATGTTCTAAAAGATAGGTCCATAATGTAAACTAATATGTTGCTGAATGAACACGAGTATGTTATCATACAGTGACATGATGTACACATGCCAATACGATGCACTGTGGGTATCAGTTCACATCATGTATATACAATACCCTCTCATATTTGACAAGTGTTAATTTTTTTCAAGATTGAAATTAGTCTTCTCGTTATCTCCTTTGATATCAAATTAGCCCAATACTGTATTCTGAAATATGTTTTGCGCATGCGCTAAACAATTAGCTCGAACTTGGCTGTCCATTACTTTGTACTAGCAAATTGATAATTTGAATCTCTCTCGCTTACGATAAGTCCATTACGCAATATACGAACCCGATATATCTATCTGTTATTTAAACCTCATTTGATGTCTTCTAAGAATTTACATCGCCTTTCTATACTTACCTTTGTCAATATCTAGATTGTATATTTCCGTATAATTTAGCTCATGTGGAGGTTATTTAGCGTGACAAAGAGGTCAGGGGTCACTGACCTTAGTCACCCATCTGACCTAAATTGGCATTAGTATTTCGTTCCATGCCTGGTTAGGACATTATCCTATCTAGCTCTTAAAAATCCGCAAAACACTTTAGTTTCTACCGGATTCTTATTTTTTTTTTTTTTGGATTTACGTTGGGTTTTGGGTATTTTGGATAACTGTGGAACTCTAGCTGGGATTTGGCTCTTTGTGTGCCCAAACTTGAGTACTTTTTTCTACAAATTTTGGCTTCCGAACTATGCGTGTGTGTCCGTTATCGGACTTTTGTTGACATATTAGGCTCATAGCCTAACACACTTTTTCCTTGTGGGAAAAAAGAAATCGGTCAAATATGTTGTAGGCTTGTAATTTCATTGCTCAGAATTTCTACAACCTCGTAATAATTATTGTAACCCTGCCAGGCTTCCTATCACTCCTGTTATAGGATTGTTAAAATAATTGGTATGCTTTCTATGTTGTAACCTTGTAGTTTCTTATACTCAATTTTCTACAACCTCTTATTCTTAACTTGTTTTTGTCTTAGGTATACCATGTGACCATTGGGGGATCCACGAGGGGGGAGCCCAGCCCTGCGGCCAATTCCGGCAGTGTAGGGAGGGGCAAGACTTCAGGCTGTGGGCTGTAGGGGAAGGCTAGGACTGGAACAAGTGCTACCAGAGAGCGAGAGAGAAAAAACAAGAGTGACTGTCACAAAAGAGTGAAGGGGTTTTAGCATTAAATGCGGAACCCAAAGATAGCCCACCGGCACCTTCAGGTCCTGAGGCGGTTGTATAAGAGTTCCGGTCAAGCTTAGCTTCAACGGAGCTCTTGAACCGACCCAGGTGCCATCCTCGCACACGAATGAGAGGCTCAGAGTTCAATCTGAAAAGCGCGGAAAAGCGCCGAATCAGATTCTCTTATGGGCACACAACTGGCTCCCATGGGAGCCGGGGCTGTGCTTGTAAGGTCGACAAGTACACGACCAAAGGCCCCGCAATGCGCCGCGTGGAGCGTGACGACCAGACACAGGACCGTCTAGGTCATCCAGCGGGGATCCTTATCACCAAGCTCTTCTACGAGGTACCTGAGGACCAGCTGTCTCTGGTTATGGGCTCAACCCGTAGCTCTCCTATGAGGCGGCTGGGGAAGGAAGGCCGGCTTTTCTCCCAGTAGATGCGGAGTGTGCTACCAGGGGCAGGCGTTACTGGCCAGGAGGAGATAGCCAGCCTTCGAGCTAAGGCTCCTGAAGGACCTTGGTTCTTACCTCCGAAGCAGTATTTGGCTTAGCTGCCCTGGTACGCCCTTCCCATGGAACAAGCCACCCACTGGTTTAACAGTGCCACTCTGCAATTTAGATGTTGACCGGGTAAGTATAGAAAGACCGGGTAAGTATAAAAAAAAAACTTGGTTTTTACAAACATCTTTACTTACCCTGGGCAACATTCCTGCCACCCATCGCACTGCAGTGGGCTACCTCCATTTACAAGCGCTGCGAGGACGGGACGAAACGTTTACTTACCGCCTCTTATGGGTTCTCCCGCTAGGACTCTCATGAGGATCTCAGATTTTCGGCCAAGTTGGGACTCAGGCAAGAGAGTGAGTAGGAGGCCCTTGTTGAAACTAGTCTGGATTGCACCTCATGACATGTATACATACTGTAGGCTGCCATGGTGTACATTATACTATAATTTAGTTTTATCAAGGATATAGTCCAGCTTACTATTTGTTCTGAGCAGGTTGTTGAACGGCATATTTAAACACTTCGTTACATGAAAGGAATAATTTAGCCAGTATCACATCACAAGTGGCTATACAAATTGCTGCACAAATACAACGTCAGTTTTTGTACACAGTGCCATTGTACTTATTTATTAGGTTTTGATAAATAAAATTAAAAATGTGTCAAGACACAGACAAATTGGACTATATAAGGAGGAGATGACTGTTGTAAAGAAATAAAATTATCAGTTAGTTCTAAATCTTTAATAACACAAGATTTAATGCAATGTTTTTTCCTTACAAATTTTCATTTGTCATCTATGCCACTTTATGTTACCTTCCTTTGAAATAATCAAACCCAACTGTAAGAAACTGTAATTATGTTACTTATTTTCACAGCCAAAGTCCGCCTCGTTGATGGAGGAAATGCTCACAGAGGAAGGGTAGAGATATATTATAATGGCAAATGGGGGACAATTTGTGATGACAGCTTTGATGTTGATGATGGGAATGTTATTTGCCGTCAACTTGGATACGATAGCGCTATTAAAGTGTATTCCAGTGCTTACTTTGGTGAAGGAGACGGACCTATTTTGTCTCTTTACTGTCTTGGTTTTGAAATTGAGCTGGATTGGAGAGATTGCAACTATCTTAATAGTAGTTATAGATGCTCACACAGTGAAGATGCTGGACTGAGCTGTTCAGATAATAGTTGTGAGTGTCACCTGTTTGCTTCCATTTTTTCTTCCAAGATACGCCAGGGATTTGGTTATATTTCTATTTTTCTCATGGTGGTTCGATTTAAATTAAAATCGCAATAAAAATAATATCACTGAATTAAATCTGTTTATATTTGTTTTTATGAAATAATTTTGAGAAGTAACAATTAAAAACTTTGCTAAATCTTTATGTTGGCCTTTATCTAACATGACATGTGGTAGGTACTCAGTACCTGAATAAACTGACATGGTACATGAGTACCTGACATGATGCCTGGGTACCTGACATGGTATGTACAGTATGTTCAGTAATTGAGTTACAGTCCTTGTCAATTCAGTGTCAACAAATACATTTAAAATGTCAAGGATAATTATCTTTCACATACTCTCTTTAATTAACACATATTAATCTTCAAGAAGATCATAATAGCTACATCCATGGACAAAATAAAAAGGTGTTCAATTTTGAAAAGTTAAAAACAGATCCACATACATACCATTTATTATAAACAGGGCTTTGGTAGTTGTTTATTAATAACTTACTGACAACTAATAATGTTCATTCATGCCAGCCAGGCATGTGTATAATACCATTTGTACTGTAGGTCAGAAATTTGGTGATTTTCATATCACCGCAAGTCCTTTTTCATTAAATTTAGAAAACAAACAATATATCTCTCCCCACCCCTACAGTACAGGTCAATAGTAAAATAGATAGCAATATCTCACATTTGATTTTTTTTCCTTGCCTAAGACTCAAGGAATCTATGCGGCCACCCATACACAAGTAGTCAAACTGGAGCAGTATTGTTAATACCTTAAAGCAAAGCATTGCCAAAATATGACCTTGCCTGCAAGTTTTCCTAAGCACTTGAGCTTTATTAAAGAACACAGCAGCATGCAGCAGCCTGACATTACGCATAACTCTCCTGCAATTTCCCTGGTCCCCGACACCGCAGTTTTCATGGAAAAAGTGCCGACTTGC